>JASDQU010502294.1:17636-29451 GCA_032191745.1 Picea mariana | reverse complement strand
ATGTGCGGGTTAGGACCTTAACATCTTGTTATTCACATACCAAGGATTTTCTTTGTAGCACCCAAATCCTTCATTGAAAATGAATTAGCTAATTTATTCTTGAGCACATTTATATCCTTCATATTAGACCCTGCAACAAGCATGCCACCTACATAAAATAGAAAGATAATATAGCTTCCATTTTCTAGTCTTTTAAAATAAACACAGTATTTAGAATGACATCTACTATAACCTTGTGTTGGCCCTTAACCAGGTTTTGTTGATATCTGGTCACGTTTGACCTGTTTTTGGAATTCGACAGCCTGTTGAAGAAGGATCACAAGATGAAACAGAGATCTCGAGATCTTGGCCCCTTTTTGGGTCCTTTTTGGGATGTGGGAATATGTAATGGGAATGGGATGTTGGCCCATGGGTTTACCCATGTTTAGGCCTATTTTGTAATATATAAATAGACACTTAGGCTAGATAGAATTGTGGTGTATCTATGTGATGTGAATGTATGCTAAGTTCAAGTAGAGTCTGTAAGTTCTTTGTGCATGACTGTAAGAGAATTGTAAAGCTAAGTGCAGGTCCTTGTAGCAGATTGTGGAAGGCTTAGTGTTGTAACACAAGGAAGAAGGATCTAACGAGTTGCGCGGATCTTCTGTCCTGTGCAGAGTAATATTTTTGAGGCTCTGTTCTTGTAACCGATTGATTGAAGACAATAAAGAAGAAGAGTTGGTGGATGTATGCCCAAGGTGGGGGTGAACCACGTAAATACTATGTTGTTATGCTATGTTCTTATCTTAATCTGTTTATGACTCTCTTGCTAAGTGCTTTGATAGAGATAGATAAATATGTTCATGCTTTGTGCTAATGATGTGTAAGAATGTTATATCTGACTTCTATGAATGTTCTTAGTGATTGCTTCTGCTAGATCTGATCCATATGTTTGTGCTAAGTACTTAACTACATTAGATCAGTGTGAATGATGTGAAGCTCTGTTTTATTAGCGAAGTAGGTATTGATTGCATATTGAGGATCTGACGGTGCTAAGTGCTCTATTAAGTATCATAATCACACATATGTGTCCCAGCTAAGGTTGTAGACACCTAAGTAATTAAGGTTTTGTTGGTGCATTGTTGTAGCATTGAACCCTAGGTCTACCCTTGTGCCAAAAAGTGGTTCTGTTGCAAGGACCTGAAACTATGATTGCTGGGAACTGAGAAAGAAGGAGCTTTGTGCAAATATTCATCCTAAAGTTGTGAAATCTCTATGCATAGATCTATCGCTCTAGTGTGCAATGTTCTACTTGATTTATAAAGCTAAGTGCTAAAAGAAAGGAGCTCGATCTGAAGAAAAGAATTTGGATCTGAAGAAGAGAAGCAAGATCTGAAAGATTTGTACTCTAAGAAAGGTAAAAGTGAGAATTTATGATTAAAAGAGGTAAGAAATGCAAGCTTTGTGCTCTGATAAAGGTAAGAATAGTGAAAAGTTTTAGATCTGGAAGCTTTGTGCTCTGTAGAAGTAAGATAAGTGGATTTTTTGTTTCTAGAGTATGGATCTAGGGATGTTTAATAGAGCCCATCCTAGTTCAAAAACTAGGGTATTGATAGATGAAGGAATATTTGATATTAATAGATCTTACAAGAATAGTCAAAGATATGCTATACCTATGCATAGAAATAATGTTTGGACTAACAAATGGATGCAGGATCCTAGAGAGAATTTGTTGCAAGTTAGATCCTATGCTCCTAGCGCGCAATACAGGAGAAGCTGGGATCATTTAAAAGAAAGAGAGGATTAACCCTCTGTTACAGCTGCAGAAGACCAGGACATCTTGCTAAGGAATTCCTTGGAAGAAGACCTAGTTGTCTTTGTTGCAAAGCTATGGACCATGAAGTGTTGGATTGCCCTAGAATGATTGCTAAAGTTGAAAGAATGAATCTGAACCAAGAAAAACCTAAGGTAGATCTAGAAATGGTAGAATCCCATAAAGAATTAGAGAAAGTATTGTTACAGATGAAAGAAACCATGAATGACCACCAACATATCATCTTATTAGGGACATTTAAAGAAAAAGAATGCATCGAAGAAAGAATAGGAGACTTCAACATTAACTGTGTTCTGGATGAGGAAAAATAGGTGAATATCATGACAAAGAGAACTTGGGAAGCTATAGGGAAGCCTCCTATGATTCCTTCATTAGGAGGAATAGGATTATTCAGAGGAAAAATGGTAAACCTATATGGGAAGCTCACTCAGATACCTATGAATGCCAATGGAACTTCGACAGAAGAATATTTTGAGATTATTAAATTTATTGAAGATAATGCCCTATTTATCATGTTGCTAGCCAACCCTTGGATTGAAAGAGACCGGGCCAGAAGAAAAGAAGAAGAAGCAGTGTTATAACAACAGAAGCAGGAGTTAAAAGAATTCATGACTAGAAGGATCGCACACTTGATTGTAGAACAGGAGAACAAATCGAAGCTATTTAACACTAGAGACCTAGATGTCAAAGCTGCAAGAACATTAGAAGACCAACAAAAGACTAAATTACTTATCCCAGACAAAGAAGAGGTACTACCCCTGAATCCTAGGAAAGTATTTCAACAGAGTAAAGTAACTATGTTAAGAGAAGATAAGAATCAGAATGGAAAAAGGCATACTAAGACGAAGCTCACTGGAAAGAAGGCTAGAGATATAAGTAAGAAGAGGGATAAGATTGAAAATTTATAGAAAGTCCTAGAGGGACCCTCACATAAGGAAAATTTTCAAAATTGGAGCTTCGTCGGGATATCAGAACAGCGACACATGACACTTCTCCATGGCGAAGCAATATAGTCGTTGGGGAATGTTATAACCATTAGATCAATGCTCTGAATGGATATAAAATAATTTATGGCCAGCCAACTTGCCATCCAACCATTGAAATTGTGCCATAATAGACAGAACCAAGTTAATGAAGACCTCATACCCATTGCAAGTGACCCATTGTCGAATTACTTATTTATCCCACAGGGCCACACACCAAGAACACTTTTACCAATTGAGAATTTGAGGCCACATGCTACGTTGAGTTTATACTATGATCATCATTCTTCTGCTCTCTCTCTCTCATTACTATGTCTAAGATACCCCCCCAAACCTGAGATTGTTAACCCCGAGCATGTATGTTGGACGAGCTGAGTGATGCAGAAAGAGTTGTTGAGGAATTTTTTATCGACCTAATGACTGAAAGAGTCATGTTGGAGAGAGGATTATCCACAGGTGTACAAGCATCATCCATGAGAGGACTTCTAGCCTCTTCGTCAACTGCTCGAGTCATACTGGTCAACAGACTTCCTCATTCTAGTATACCCTATGGAGATATCCGATATAGATAGTCCAGAAACTGCACAGGATACACCCAGACCTAGCAGGATGAAGAAAACTGAAGAGGTTCAGGATTTAGACAGTGCATCTGTGAAGACTGCTTCCATATCACTAGAGAAAGGAGGTGATGGCAGAGAGATAGATGGCGCTAAATTTGAACAGAAGAAAGGAGAGGTTACACCGTCTAGAGATGAGGTTGACCCCTCAAAAAAAGGGAAGGTTCCCCCCCGAAGCCTTCTTCCTGGAAGATATCAAAAGCTTCTATGACAAATATGCAGACTATCCTCACCTCAGATGACTTAGATTTCATTATAGCAGCCCTGATTGATGCTTCGCTGGAGATAGCAGAGAAACAAGAGGCTAAGCAAGAAGCGATGTACAATAGAATCAAGATTGATCTCCAAGAAGTACAACAATCACTACAATCCAACCACACAGTCTCCACTGCACCTCTTCCATTAGGAACACCAGAACTGGGAGATCAACCAGCTCAACTCCACTGAATAGATGATATAGTATAAACTCACCTTCGACGATCACAAGAAGAAACAACCAAAGAAACCTAATCTTTGACACAAGTCGAAGGAGTCCTTGTAGAGAAACGTAGTACTGCAGAACGGGAGAATCTTTCTCTCTGGGAAAAGTTCTATGAATAAAAATCCCAAATGTAGAAAGATAAGGAATAGTTGCTCAGGGAGAAACTCGAAGTAAAAGAAATGGTCAACATAGTGCTTCTCTCTATGACTATCATAGAAGTAAAGGAAGAGGATCAAGTCACGAAGAAAGTAGTGCAACTTGAAGAAGTGATACAGCAGCTACAACAATGCATTGCAGATTTATAACTACGCATTGTGCCCAAGACTCCATAGGACGTAAGGGACCAGCGAGAAGCCACTGCCTGCAGCACAATTGACCGACTGAAGGCTCTTACCTTAGAATGCAAGTAATTCGTTGATTGAAGTGCTCAGACGTATGAGAAACTTACTGAGAACCCAGAGTTGCAGGCACTGGAGTCACATCTCTAGGAAGTGAAGCAGCATGCAAAAACACTACAGGCACAACTGAAGTCTATGTCAGCTATGGAGAGAATGAAGAGATCTCAAGAGAAATGAACCAGCCAATAGAAAATCCATAGTATCCAGAGAAAAGTTATGGAGGTAACTCAAAAACTCCAACCTATACAAGATAAGGCCTATCAGTTGTTTATAGAGGTAGAAGGCCAGGGAGTAGAACTGGAGCAGGCTAGCACCACGAAAGAATAGCACCTGGAACGACCTATGAATAATGCAATCATTCAAGAATTTTCTGAAAAAGCGCATGTAGCATAACAGCAAGTCAAAGCAATTTCATCCAAGCTTGAAGCATTCGAAGCAGAACTTCCTACATCAGAGTGACTCAAGATGAGTCACAGGTGAGTGTTGCGGGCCTATTGACCCTTGACCAGGTTTTGTGGATATCTAGTCAAGTTTGACCTATTTTTTGACTTCGAAAGCCTATCGAAGGAGGAGCGCAAGATGAAGCAGAGATCCCGGGATCTTGACCCCTTTTTGGGTCCTTTTTGTGATGTTTGAATATGTAACGGGAATGGGATGTCATCCCATGGGTTTACCCATGTTTAGGCCTATTTTGTAATATATAAATAGATGTTTAGGATAGATAGAAGTGTGGTGCATCTATGTGATGTGAATGAAAGTAGAGTCTGTAAGTGATTTATGCATGACTATAAGAGACTTGCAGAGATAAGTGCAGGTCCTTGTAGTAGATTGTGGAAGGCTTAGTGTTGTAACACAAGGAAGAAGGATCTAGCGAGTTGCATAGATCTTATGTCCTGTGCGGAGTAAGGTTTTGGAGGCTCTGTGCTTGTAACCAATTGACTGAAGACAATAAAGAAGAAGAGTTGGTGGACATAGCCCGAGAGTGGGGGTGAACCACATAAATATTGTGTTGTTATGCTCTGTGCTTGTCTTAATGTGTTTATGAATCTCTTGCTAAGTGCATTGATAGAGATCGATAAATCTATTGATGCTTTGTGCTAATGATGTGTAAGAAAGTTAGATATGACTTCTATGAATGTTTTTAGTGCTTCCTTCTGCTAGATCTGATCCATTTGTTTGTGCTAAGTACTTAACTACATTAGATCAGTGTGAATGCTTCAAAGCTCTGTTTTATCAGTGAAGTAGGTATTGATTACATATTGAGGATCTGATGGTGCTAAGTGCTCTATTAAGAATCATCATCATAGATCTATGCCCTAGCTAAGGTTACAGACACCTGAGTCTCACAACCACCTCTGCCTCTACCTTAAGTGAGACTTCAACTTCTTCGTAGGTGTTACCGAAAGGGTTGGTAGTTAGGGTTTTTTTGGTGCGTTGTTGTAGCATTGAACCCTGGGTCTGCCCCTGTGCCAACACCTTGTTCTGTCATAAACCTATCAAACTTCAAATGCCACAGCCTTGGAGCTTGCTTTAGGCCATACATTCTCTTCTTCAACATGCATACCAAATTCTCTGTGCCACTGCCTTGGTGCTTTGCTATGGTTGCTGCATATAAATTTCTTCCTCCAAATCATCGTGGAGAAAAGTTGGTTTTACATCTAATTGTTCAAGATGCAAATCTTCTATTGCCACAAGACTTAAAATATTCCTAATTGAAGTCATTTTAACAATAGGAGTAAATATTTCATCAAAATATATACCTTTCTTTTGCGCAAACCCCTTTACAACAAGTCTAGCCTTGTACTGCTTTTTTCCTCCATCTTCTTCCTTCAACTTGTAAACCCATTTATTCTACAATGCTCTTTTTCCTGCAGGAAACTGAACCAAATCTTGAGTATGGTTACTTACCAGGGAATCCATTTCCTCCTTCATTCCTTTCTCCCACTTTTATTTAGTGTCTACCTGCATTGCCTCTTCATAACATTCTAGTTCACCAAAATTAGTCAACAATAAATAATACAATGAAGGAGAGTATCATTCAGGGGGTCTACTTAACCTAGTAGATATTCTAACAATGCTTGCAGGAGTTTGAGGTACATGTTGCTCATGTTGTTGTACATTTTTTATTTTTTGGTACCTTTGGAATTTTTTTTTCAGTGATCTCATCAAGCACTATGTATTCGGGTTTTTATTTTTCTTATATCTCTCCCTGCAACTGATCTTTGTACATGATCTTCTCATTGAATATGAAATTTCTACTCCTAATGATTTTGTTATTTTCATAATCCCATAAGAGGTAACCAAAATCATTAACACTGTATCCAATAAAGGTACACTTCTTGGATTTTTCCTCAAGCTTTGTTCTATTTTATTTATCAATATGGACAAATACTTCACAACCAAAAGAGTTCAAAAAAGAATAGTTGACCTTTTTACATGTCCATGCCTCCTCTAGAATTATACCATCCAACAAGCTTGAAGGTCCTTTGTTTATTAAGTAAACAACAATATCTACAACATCTTCCCAAAACTATAAGGGCAGACCAACATGCAATCTCATACTCCCTTCACGTTCCATGATTGTCCTGTTCATCCTTTTTGACACACCATTTTCTTGTGGTGTTCATGGAACAATCGTCTCTCTACAAATCCCATGGTATGAACAATAATCATCAAACTCCTTGATGAAATATTCACCTCCATTGTCTAATTTGAGAAACTTCAACCTTTTTCCTGTCTCATTCTCAACCAAAGCTTTCAATTTCTTAAAAGTATCTAAAACATCATATTTTTGTCAAATGCAATAAACCCAAGTTTTTCTAGTTGCATCATCAATAAAAGTAACATAATAACAAGAGCCACCAAGAGATGATACCTGATATGGTCCCCATAGATATCTATTCCCAAGATCTAACATTTCACTCTTATTTTCTTTTTCGACTCTGAGAAATATGACTCTCTTTTGTTTTCCATAAACACAATTTTGACAGAAATCCAAATCAATTTTTTTAAGATCTAGCAAAAAAATTATTTTGTGAAGTATCTGCATCCCCTTATCACTCTTGTTTCCAAGCCTATGATGCCACAATGTTGTATCCACTCTTGTAGAATCTAAAGAGATAGAAGATTCAATATTACCAGTACATAAATAGAATGTACCTACCTTCTCTCCTTTTCCTATCACCAGTGATCATTTGGTGACCTTCCACACCTTATCTGTAAATATGGATATACAACCTTCACTTTCCAATTGCTCTGTTGAAATTAGATTTTTCCTTAGATCTGGAACATGTCTTACCTCTTTCAACAACCATTGGTTTCATTTCCTTTGCTCTATTTTCACCTTTCCCATTCCAACAATTTTGCATGGTGCATCATCACCCAAATGAACCTATCTGAAATAACCTTGAACTTAATCTAGAAAATGTTTTCTATGGGGTGTGGCATGAAATGAAGCCCTCGAATATACTACCCAAGACTTAGAAATATTATGTATAGAAAGAATCAAAGCATCTTATAACACATCACCTATTATATTTTCTTCATGATTTTTCTCTTGTTGTCCATCTCTTTGTTTCTTTGGAGCTCTAAATTCTTTCTTCATATGTCCTTTCTTCCCACAATTACAACACTCTACCTTTCCCAGTCTTTATTTGGATTTTCCCTTCCTAGAATTCCCACATTTTCTTGAGTCGTTTCCTCTATCCTTTTGTCTTCCACTATTCTCCATGTTTAACGCATTTCCTAATGTCTCACCTACGATTTTCCATGGCATTTCCTCACTAAGGATAACACCAACAACATCATCAAATTTTAAAGGGTTTGAACTAGAGAAAGAGTTACTTACAACCATGACCAAGTCGTTCCAACTTTATGGCAATGAGTACAATATTAGAAGATACCTAACATCATCATAAAAGTCCACTTTTACATAACTTAGTTGATTATTAACCGTATTAAATTCATTTAAATGATATGCAACAGACCCACCTTCTAACATCTTCATATTAAATAATCTCTTCATTTGAAATACCTTATTGGACACCGAGGGTTTTTCATACATTTTAGCCAATGAATCCATCATCTCCTTCATTGAATTTTATTTTGAAATGTTGAAAGCCATCGATGCTGCCAGGCTCAACCATATATTTCCTAGTTCCTTTCTGTCAAGAACCTCCCATTCTTCATCCTTCATAGTTTTTGTCTTCTTTTTTTATTCCACCCAATGGTAGGAATATATCCTTTTTGTATAAATAATCTTCCATCTGCATCTTCCATAACTAGTTGTTTTGATCATTAAATTTCTCTATCCTAAAATTTCCATCTTTATCCATTGCTCCCACTCAAACTAGGAACCCTATTTTCCTGCGAGCTACCTTTCACTCTAATACCAGTTGTTAGAAAAAATAGGATCGTAGAGAAATAAATAAAACAAATGCATAAATAAAACACAGAAGATACAAAATACAATAGAGACACAAATATACATGGTTCACCCAGTGTGGGCTACATCCACTAGAGAAATTTCCAGATCCTTCCTTTATTATTATCCAACGAATGAAGGGATACAACCTACAACACACCAGTTGTAACTTCCTCTTCTTTCTCTCACAGTATTATCTCTCATAATACAATATTCACATTGATACATAGCCACAATACATTTCCCTCATAAAAGAGGGTTCCCATCTAGGGAAAAAAAAACTAAAATAACTTCTACCATCATATATGTGACCTTATAATGAATGGTGCATATTTACTATGAAATTACAATATACATTTACAAGGAAAATTTTCCTTCAGGGGGGTGCTTTCCCCCAGACCCACCAACCAGGGAGATATCCCCCCTGGACCCCGTAGGGGGGGAAATCCCCCTTTCTCTCCCCCACGTGGATGGGTGTACAATGTTCCAGGGTTTAAATTCTTCATGGGATATAAACACAGCTAAAAACAAAGATCTTTGAATCAGGAAGATAATCAGGCTCCACAACCAACAAGAACTTCATACATTGTAACATACCCGCCCTTCCATGCCTCTCATTCCAACTCCACAAAAATAACAATACCATCTATATATATATATATATATATATATATATATATATATATATAACTTAAGCATACAAACATACTCTATAAGAACACATATTCATGCAGAAATAACAGTAAAAATATACATGTAGCATACACAGGAAAACCCATAAACATAACCACACATATAAATACATAACATGTAAATTAATACACAATTTATACTTATATTTTGTAGAAGACCACCAACTACATGTATACCTTCCACGATCCTCCCATCCTTATACCACACTGCTCATAACTCTCAGCAGTGGATCATCCCCAAGCTAGGACTAAACTCCACCCAGGTAAAGGGATTCCTAGCTAGGCTAAGGAAATAGGAAGTTACACAGTCAACAGGAAGGATTTTGTCCCATGTGCCAACTCATACTAACAACCTGCAACCTCTCATTCCCCACATGCATGTCCCACCCCATAAAGTTTTTCCCTTCTCTTCTCAACAGTCCTTTGGTTGCCCCACTTCCCTTCCAGGGCTTCAACAACATGCCAGATAGGAAGTCTCAGATCACTGTAGTTGTAGTTGGGATCCCTCGGGAAATCACTTCCCATCAATTCTCTCACCTGGAGATGGTTTCTCATGGGCCTAACAGCCCTCCTCCTCAATCCAAAGGTGTGACAACATACCTCTTCAAACCCATAGGCATGACAACCTACTCTTTTTGTCAAGCTCTTAAGTCAATCATGTATGGGCGATGGAAACAACAAAGTTTGGGTATGGAACATGTAATGGAAGCAACCACACTTAGTCAAGGAACTGTGTTCTCAGCAACAACATTCAGGTAAAATAGTACAGCTCAAGAAAGGTACATGTGTGATGTGCATAAGAGGAAATGTATGGGATCATTGTTGAAGGTGTGTGTGAGGCATGTAGAGGTTCCACTGATGGAGTCAATGACTACATGACTGAATGCATTGGTGAATGGGGAAGGATCTCAAAGCAGAATAATTTCCCCCACATAAATTTGTATGTTCCCTTGATGACACATGGCTCTCCTGGAGCTCGTTTCTCACCATTGGAGATAATCCCTCTATCTTAGCACCATTTTTAGGTTCTTAGCCCTCTCTTTCCATTCCTAGTGGAGTTTAGTCCCCCATACAGGTTTATTGTGGTCAGTCTACATGAAGAGATGTATTGTATTAATTATATGAGTGTTTACATATACAAAAATAGGCTACCTGGCCTTTATAATATAGGCTCTTTGGCCTAATTCAATACGCAAGCCTCCTATCTTATAATCACTTGGCTCATCGTCCTATAAAACATATTTACAATTTCAACTTGGGCTCAACCTTGGGGTATTACCAAGGAGGTCATTATTTCATGGGATTGGAACATGTGTTTTCCAAACTCCTTCAAAAGTGTTGCAAATGTGTTGATCTCAGGAGATCCAATGGCCTTCCAAAAAGAAATAGACATGATGCAAGTCAAAGCTCCTTCATCAACCACTATTCTAAAGATGTTTTTTTCCATCATTCGCACTTTGATATGAAAGGATACTTGATGGGGGATCCTATGAGTAACCTAATATGAATGAAAGGTCATCAAGTTCAACTCCAAGGGATCAACCCCACCTATGACATACAACAAGGATTTCCACTGCGCTGGGAAACTTTGGAGAACTTCATGAATAGACATGGAACATAGTGCCTAAGCCAAGTCTTCCACAATATTTTGGTTTTGGGAGGCCCATATGTTAGGGTTATTTTTTGTACGTCAAAGAAGTCCCTTCGGGGGGTGAAGATATGCATCGAAATACGACATCTCTATATAAATAAGGCCAATTGGTTGGGATGAAGATGTTGGTTCTAGGGTAGCATGTGAAGGCTCAGAAATGTCATAGTTCTTGGACTGAGTCTGCAAGTTCATCATGTGGTTACACATGAAGAAAAAATCATTCAAGGAAGACCCCTCATGATGAGGGGTTTCTTTAATGCCCCCTTGTGCAGGGGCAGGATTTGTGGAAACCATGCTTTTAGGTTGAGGGGGGGGGAGGATGGATTAATACAATGGGATATTGGGGGGGCGTTTATTGTAACAAAAATATATGGACCTCATCCTTCTAAGGGAACGGGTGAGTAGGGTGGTCCTCCCCACAAATAATAAAATGGAACCGACTCTTCTTCCTCTCTTTAGTGCCTCCCACCTAGGTTTTTTGGGTGGAGGTAATTCATTTATCATTATTGGAATTCGTTTTCTTATTCCTCTTTTTCTTGCTTCTAGGTTGCTTACGATTTTTTAGTTTCATGGACAACATTGAATTCACCTTGGAGGTCTGAGAGGGGACTTCATCAATTTGAGCACTAGTACCAGAAGATGACGAGTGTGACTTAATGGAAATTTTACTCATCTCATCAACTAACTGGTTTACAAATGCATGGGAAATAAAACCAACCTCACCATTGACATGGGGTCTTGGGTTTGGTTTCCTTGG
>JASDQU010502294.1:0-17586 GCA_032191745.1 Picea mariana | reverse complement strand
GATGCATGGGAAATAAAACCAACCTCACCATCGACATGGGGTCTTGGGTTTGGTTTCCTTGGATCCGTCGACGACCTAGGAGCATTTGGAATTATTTCATAAAGTGTGCCCAACTGAGAACAAATCAGATATAATTGTTGGGGATACAAAATGGCCTTCTCCTTGGTGGTCACCCCGACCATAGCTACATATCTGGTGATGGGTGGTAAGATGGACTTGGTGAACCACTCCATAAGGAGATGATCCAGAATCTTAGTCTTAATCACCCTACATATTCATCTCCACTCATGTATATGACAAAAAATGTGAGCGGAATTATTTTTACACAGTGAAGTAAAGAGCTTCATTACTATATGTTGGTTTCTTTAACTTATTCTTGGGATAACCCAGGTTCTACTCTCAAACAGGTTTCCAACAAAACCCTCAAAAACTATCCGTCCTCTTGGTAAACCAAAAGGAAACGTTGTGCACAGGGTGCACAATGGAGTCTCACCCAACATATCTTTTATGAAGGACTACAATACTCAGGTGTTTGCATTCTAGGAGTGAGTGGGGATTAGGATTGGTTTATTTCTTCCTTATTCATTATCCTTATTAATCATTCAAGTACTTCTATGATTTATTTGTCTATGAACCTATGCATGCATGTTGATAAAGATACTTTAACCATTCATTATTAAGCTAATGATAAAAAAAAATCAAACCCTTCATTAAAAATCACACAAAAAAGAAGGTTTACCATGGTTCACCCCCTCCTGGGGATACGTCCACAAATATCTAGCTTCTCTTCTCTTTTATTTATTATGTTGCAAAATATTGCACTGTGCACATTACATATTCAGTAATAAAATCAATATTGAGGGTAAGAACCCTCTGTGAGGATGACTAGATCACACTAGGATCCTCATCATGTGACCTAACCCTCAAATACTACCGTACTCGACTCTTCTACAAGACTTATTACAATCATCAACAACCCACAAACTCATAAGATTCAACTCTCTCTATCCTCAACTGACATATCTATTCCCCTAGAAATCCTAGGACCTTATTTATACTACTTTATGGCTTATAGTCATTACAATCTTATCAAAAACCCTAACCATATCATGCTTAGGCTTGTCTTCCTGCATGCCACATTGCTTTTCCTCATGCATGTTTCTTTTCCTCCTTTTCTGCATGCTTCTTTCTTACCACCTATTGTGCGCACTCCAAAATTAGGTCTTCCTTTCCAAAAATAGTTCTTTCCCAAAATAGATATTTCTCCAAAAATAGGCATGTGCCCAAAACATAATTCCTTATCAAAATAGGTCTATGCCCAACAGGCCCCCAAAACTGACATGTGGCTCATCCCGAGCCACTTTGGTAGTGTTTTCTCCCTATACATCCTTTTGCAAACTATGCAACTTCTCTGTTAGTTCCTTTCTTGTTTCCCTCATTTGTGTAGATTTGTCTATTAGTGCCTCAACTATCTACGTTGATATATCTTCTTGTAGTAATGTTGCACCCTTTTAATGTGCTTGTGCCATGCTAACATTCTCTTCCTCACCTGCACAATCAAATATGTTGCATGTTCCTAGAGGGGTTCCAATTGGGCTTCTCTTTCTTTCTTAGTTGTCTACGTTGTCTTTAACTCTGTCTATAGAGTCTTCATTTCCTGGGTTCCCTTTAAACACTCTGTAATAATCATTGTTTTCTGTCGTTTCTTTAACTCATGTATGGCAATGCTGATTTTATCCTCTTGTTGGTTCAATTATTGGACCTTTTCAACCTCTTCTAAAATGGTCCAAATCTGCGTACCTATGTCGAATAGCTCTACAAATTCCCTCCCTTAGTTTTCCATCTCCGCTATATGTAGTGTATATTGTTTTTCTCTCTATTCTTGAACCTCGGGAGGAGTCGTAGAATTAATATTTTCTTTTAGCTCCACAATTTCCTCCCTATATCCATCGATCATCTCTGAAATAATTTTTATCTTTTTTTTTGCTCTTCTCTTTGGTGTCTGCACACTACCTTGGATGCGGTCATATATTGTTGTTAGACCCTTCTCTAACTGATCAGTGCATTCTTTCTCCTCCTCTTTCTTTGAGGTCATTTGGTCGCTGATGATTTGTAACATTTCAACAACTCCCCTACCCACATCCAAGTTAGTCGGATCTGTGCGGGCTCTGGATTGTACTTCTTGCATTATACTATACTAGAGTCTGTATAATTCATTGGTGGGTATATGTTCCATGACTACCTCAAATTTCTCAATTTCCCCCTACTATGAATGTGTCCCTGCCTTGTACTACCAACTGAACTGTCTCCTCCCCTTATTTTTGCACAGAAGGTCATTGTGTCTTTTCATGTCACTGCGATGTGTCCTGTGGTATTTATTGACTCTATAATTGTTGTAGAGTTTCATGGAATTCTATGACTTTGTCTATGATATCTTCTCTTTGTGCCTCTACAACACTGACCACCTCTTCCCCCTTATCTTGGACCTTCTCCACAATGAACTCAACATCTTCATATGTCAGGGTGATGATTGGATCTTCTGTGGTATACTTCCTCTTTTTGCACGTCTCTTCTACCTGTGTTGTCTTATTTTTTGTCGATGAGGGTTGCACCCCACTCATTGTAACCTGTACCCTTTCTTCACTAGCCTGTGATGTGCCCCCCTTTCTATCATCCTACTAGACATCTGTCCTAGTCATTGTTATTGTCCTTTGTGGTATTTTGGGTACTGCATTTCTTCTCAACGATTGATTCCACATTGCAGCCTTTCTAGTGTTATCAACTGGGTTGTTTATTTTTTCTAAGGAACCTACTTCAACCTTTTCCTTGGGCTTGGTGGATTGTGTCGTGGCTAGCTTTGTTTTTGGTTTTTCTACTAGTATCTTCCACTTCATTGGGAAGTCTTTGATTATCCGGTCAATTTATTCCTTTGTGATAGAATATTACATCTCCTGCCATGCCTTCTTTGGATCTCTTGTGACCTGAATCCACATGTGATTTATGGATTCCTTGAACCTCGCTATCCCTTCAGTTTCTTGGACCACCTCCATAGGAATGCGCTACACATTGGTTGTGTGTTGTTGTATTTCTTCAAGAAACATCGCAAATACTATGTTATTTGCTTGCTAACTTTTATGGTCCTTGGCCTACTAGAGGGACTCATATATGGCCACATAACACTTTCCTTTCCTATCTAGGAAGGTTGAAAACTTTGGCTTCTCCCAACCTACCAAGGATATAAGAATGATGAGCTCATAATAATGGAACTCAGTTCCATTATCTTGTGCATCTCTGCAATCAATCAAAAATTAGTTCAGGAGGTACAATGCCCAACTAAACATCACTCCTTTCATGCACTATGTGGCTACTATGATGAATCATGTTAGTGCTTCTTCTTTCCTTCACTTCCTTGGCTACTTGTAAGCCATAATCTTTTTGGTGAAACTTATTTCATTTTTATTAATTTCTTTCAGTACAATGCCCCTATTTCCCCTATTGATTGCCAAATTGTGCTTTTACCATCTCGGTGATTTCCTTCTCGTACACCTTGTTATCCAAGTACTCTTATGGTTGTGCATCAACTGTAGGTAATCCTATAATATTGGTGATTAGCACCACATCTAGCTATACCAGCTTATCCATCCAAAGGATTCTTCCATGTACTCGAGAAAATAATTGTTTGACGCAGATCCCAATGTTTTTACTGTGCCCAAAGTGTGGTATATATAGGAGGTTCATTATTCCAAATTTGTACATTCTCTTTATCCACTACATGGGCTCCATTATAGGTTTTCCTAGGGGTCTAATATCCCATGTGTTTTCTATGTAGGTTTCTTTGGCCAAATCTGTTAGTTTGGTTGCATCACACACATCATGATTTGAGTACCTCAATTTACGTACTTTTTACAGCATGTCATCCACAGTGACGACTACATCTGGTAGGTATGGAAGTGTAATATTTGTGGCATATTGCACCTTTATTCTCTTCTCAAAAATAGAGGAGCCTGCCTCTATTGTTTCTACACCATCTTCCTCCCTCTCGAATTCCATTGAGTTGGTGATGTCCTCGACTAACACCTCTTCTTCTTCGTGGCCCTATTGTTGACTTATCATGTCATCAGGTTTAGCAGATGTTTCCGGATTAGGGTTTGGAATACCATTTCTAGTCCCCGAACTCTGCCCTATTTCCCCTTGCATCGTTGTCAATGTTTCCTCCTCAACCCGTTTCAGGATGATTGACTATATTCTAAAGTAGTGACATATTCAATATCGACAATGTTCTTGGGCTCCCTCTTCATTTCATTTTGCCTTTGGCCCTATCGAGTAACCCGTACATACTAGACTGGAGTGCCAAAATTTGGTGGTATCATATTTTATCCAATTCACACAATTCTAGCTAAAGCATGCACTTGTATCTTTTTCTATGCTCAAAAATCACTACGCGTTGAACTCACGCGTGATTTTCACACTTTATAGACCTAGTCGTAATTGTTTTTCACTTTTCCTGTGCATTTACAGTGAGTTCAATTTTTCCTATGTGTTGTCTTTCTATGTTGTCGCAGTAATTGTTGTGCAGGACTTTCTTCCCAATTTCCTGTTGTTTAGTCAACTTCTGCCTCTTTTGTGTTTTTCATCATTTTCTTATTTTTTTTCATTTTTTCTTCTTTTTCCTCATTTTATTTATTTTTATCAGTTTCCTTTCCTAATATCTACTATAGTACACTATATACATTACTTTCTTATTGCGCTATAACTTTCAAGAGTTAGTAGGTCGATTGTTCATCTACAGTTTCAGTCGACTATCGTTGATCATGCCTTTCAGTTATGTTCCTCCCAAGTCCTTTAGTTTCACAGATCCCCCATCGGTGACAATATTTATTTCATATGTCCCTAACCAATGCATTCTAAACTTACCAGGGTGATGCAAAAATTTGTTTTCATAGAGAAGAACTAGGTCTCCCTCCTTAAAGATTTTCCTTTTAATATGTCTATCATGTTAGGCTTTGTCCCTTTCTTTATGTACTTCCTGGTGAAATCCTACCAGAATTGTAATACCCATGTTTCCCCCAGCTTGTAAATATAAATATAACTTGCCAAAATGATGGGGAAGACTCAATATGTGTGAAGGTTGGATTTGATGAACCTTGTTTTTATAAAAGGTAATGTATGTATTTTTGTTATTAATTAAAATTGGATAGTGTTGCATAACTATTAAAGGGGGAGTTTGCCAAGATATACCATGATGTTATGAAATATATGGTGATGGGAACCAACAATGTTTGATATGACCTCCACTAGACCAGTACCTTACTAGATTTAAATTATTTGAACCCAGAACAATCCTCTGACCCAGAAATAAATTACTAGTCAGGTTGGTAGTTGGGAAGCAATCCTCAAGAGTTAATGAGGATATGGGGCAGTGTACCCATCTGAAATACTTCCTCACCTAACCATGAACTATGGATTTGGACCCATGCAACCTTGTTGAGGAAGGAAAGAAAAGAAAGAAATTTTTTGGCAGAGGGGATTGAGAAGGAAAAGAGTGGAGAGACCATTCTTCTTGAAAGAGAGAGCAAGTGAAGCCCTATGGATTCTATGGAGAACTAAAAAACAAGCTCACTTTGGATGCAAAATTCAGTGGAAGCAATTTTAGTCCAAGATGATAAATGGGGCTGCAGGAATATGATTTATTGATGAAGTACTCATTGCAGGCCCCCTTGCTTGGTGAAAAGAAAACTAATTGCCAAGACCCTATAGGAGTAGAGTAACCTCTGTCCCTGCCTGTCGTTGGACAAGAATGAAGAGTCTCTCTTAGAGAATCATGATATAGCTAGGTGGTGGCCAATAGTGAATCCATCTAGGAGTTTTTGTGCCTATGGTTGGGTGGAAAAAGGAACCCCTCTTAGAAGTTACTTGACTACCATGTTTCTTGATAAGTATTCTTATACTCTATGTACTAGAATTAAAATGATGATTGAATGTATGTTTCTATGACTAAATTTACATTGTTTGATTAATCATTATAAATGTTTACTATTTTTCTATGAGTCCCTGTATTTGCATGGCCTCTATTTACCTCAGCTTAGCAGCAAGGGAATCATTATACATGGGTCTTCAAATGAATATAGGAATAGGTTTTATGGTTCCATTACTGGCCAAGAAATATCTTTCCCTATTTTAGAGCTTAATTTATGTGAATGGAAGGCACTCCCTTCAAACCAGTTGTTTAGGAGACCATGGGATTATGCCCACAACATTAACCAAATATTGGCTAAGAATTATTAGTGTAGCTACTGGAGCGTGATAAATTTCCATATGACTCGGATTTTGGAACCCTTCACTAGGTATAAAGGGAGCTAAGCCATCTTGGCTTCAGAACTCTAGAATATTATGGACTTACGACTCTCAAACCACCCGAAGGCAACCTACTAGTTCAGTTACCAACGAGGTTAACCAAAATATGGTGGTTTCCCCTAAAAGTGACCATTGGGACCTACCCCATCGTTAAATACTGAATGAATTATTGGTCCCAATGTCCTATGAGCCATAGTTATGAGGATTTTTTGGGTCTTCCCCGACCATTGGATCTACGTCGTGGTCAATCCAACATTGACTACTTCGGGAGAAAATAGGTGTCACAACCCCAAAACCCCCAATTTTCAAAGTTGTGAATTATTGTAACTCATGGATATAGGGCGTCCATTAAGAACCGCTCCCAACCATCTGACTCACAAGTGTAAGTATTTGCGGGTAGCACTTCTACAAAGTCCTACTCTAGGGGAAAAGGAGTATTAAGCTGGTAGAAACCTCGAATTTCAAAGTCGCTAAGTGACACAGACCATAGATCCCGGGATGCTTCAAGATCTCCCATGATTGTTAGATCTATACCGTGGTCAGGTTGGCACTGACCACTATGGGAGAAAAGAGGAAGTCACATAGTGGATTCCTCAAATTTCGAAGTTGCAAAGTAACAAAGGTCGTATATATATGGATCTACTTGGATGCATCTCGACCATCATATCTAAGGGGTGTTGGAAGGTTGTCAGTCTAAAGTGACATGACATGCTGACATCACCCAGAGTGATGTGCATCCATGTTCGACATGCCATGTGTCACCTTGATTCATGATTTTTGCAAAGCCTATGTCTCACTAGAATGTGACACATGCCACCCATTGATGGGTCCACGTGTCATATTCACCTTGTCACATGTCACCCACCCTCCCAGAACATATTCGCTTGGCCTATTAGTGGGTGGAGTACTTGGGACTCACCTATCCTTGCCTCTATGTTTAATACGCCACCACATGTAAGGGTGGACCCTTCAAGAGTCTGGGACTTCATAACTCCAGAGGTTTGGGATGTAATATCATAGATAAGTTGAAAGGATCGAAGGTCGTAGCCACATGTAAAGATTTCAGGCTCCTTTGACAGTTCATGATTTCGGGGCTCCAGAGGATATGCGCATAGAAAAAAAAAGGTGCATTCAACGCTGAAGCATTGAACGTCGAATTTCCCTTATGCTTATGTGTTAAACAAGGATGAAGTTTCATCATTGGATTGGGTAGTGGATGGATTCCCATCTTAGATTTAGGAAATTTGGGGAATTTATGGGACTTCGAGTAACTTGGGATGGTAGGAATAAGATGGACCTAAGTGGGCTCCACATGGCCCTTGACTAATAATGCTTGAAGAGCATTGGAAGGGTGTACCTCCCAATCCCAAGCTCATATTTGAGATGGGTAGATATTGTTAGATAAATATTGATGAGAAGAAGGGGACGGCGATCCCATGGGAAGGATTCTAGATGGTTAAGGAAAGAGAATTTTTTTATGCCCCATCCCTAGAAAGGGTACTTGGGGGTCAGGTGTGTTACAAATTGGTATTAGAGCATGGAAACAACACTTAGCCTGATTTGGCTCACGGATGGGTCACATAAAAATCGTATTAGAAAATATTTTAGGGGTAACACCCTATCTTACCTCATTTATAAGAAGGATGTCTAAACCCCCACTAAAGAAAGGAATGAAACTTTCTATTGTTGTGAGATGTTTTGAAAATTTGCACTGGATGTTGATAATGTTTCAATAAAGAAGTTGACTTCACCTTACAATTGTATGTGTTGTTCATAAACTAGTAGAGAATTAACTAACAGAGAATGTTTTATCAGCACTCAAGCAGTGAGTGGACAATAGTAAAAATCAGCGTGAAGGATGGTGACACACCATGAATTGGGGAAAATCTCCCACAATAAAGAGGAAGAATCTGATGAGAGGCAGGCGATTGAAACCCCTCCAAATTTGGATGAAATCGTGAGAATCCTCATGGAAGAATTATAGAGTTGTAAGGATGACATTGAAAGGATGATAAAAGAACAAGAAAAGAAAACTTAGATTAACATAGTCCTACTACAAATCTTATCAAATATACAAAGGTAGCTGCAACATGGACTAGTAGACAGTCATGTGGACCAACATCATACAAAGAAAACTCAAATTTCACCTAAGATACAAAATCATGGTCATGAAAGTGGCCACATAAGGAGGAGCACCTCAAAGAAGGCCCAACGTGGATCCAAGAGACACTCATCATAATAATCCTTTAGTGAGGAAATTGAAAACTCCAAGGGATATTCTAGTAGAAAAACTAGTTCGTAGTCCTAGAGGAGAAGAATTAAGAGGAAACACTCCAAGATACATGACCCTTAGGATTTTAAGAAATCCAAACCACCCACTTTCGATGGGTAAATTACGAAGGGTGAAGAAGTGGAATTTTGGCTACTAGGCTTGAAGAAGTACTTCACAATCCATGACTACTCTAAAAACCTAAAGGCTCAAATAACCATTTTCAACATGATTGGAAAGGCCTCCATTTGGTGGGAGGACCTTATGAATGTGAAAGGAAACCATGAGAAGAATTTGTCATGGAAACAATTTGAGAAATACTTCAAGAAAAGTTACCTATTGGAGAAATACTTTGATGGGAATACCAAGGACTTCTATGAACTCAATATGGGACAAGTCACAATATATGAATATATCAACAAATTTCTTTAGATGATAAGTTATGTGCCCTACATAAAGGATGAAAAGGTAAAAATGCAATGATTTATCGATGGAATTCCTTAGTCCTTCTGGGACATAATTGAATTTGATGAGCCAAAGACCTTATAAGACACTCTCTGGAAGGCAAGGTATTGCTATGATAAATTCAAGAACGATACAGAACCTCATGAGGACTGGAAGAAGAAAATTTATTTGGGATTCAAGAAGAAGGGGTTCAAATCCCCAAGATTTAAGAACCATGGGAAATGTTCTAAGACAAGCCTTGCTACTAAAAGTGTATATCAGCATAAATTTCCATCTCAGAGTGGTAATAAACCCTTTGGAGCAGCCTCAGGTAAGACTGATAACACAAAGAGAGAACCCTTGGAATGTTGGGGTTGTGGAGAAGAACATTTATTGAGAGACTGTCCACATAGGAAACAGAACAATAGGAGGGTATACAACATCTAGGAAGCTACCATAGTCATTGATGTGGCTAGGAGCATGCCACAAATTTATGAATCCTTGGATAATAGACAAGATCACCACCAAGCTTCAATGGTGGAGATGGAAGGTATGATTTCTAGCCATCTATTTTCCATTTTAATTTACCCTGGTTCTAATATGAGTTATGTTTCCCCTCAAACTATCAATAAATGAAAATTACAACCAGTAAAACATGTGAAATCATGGTTGGTACAACTAGACACTGTAATTAAAAGAAAGGTAACAAAGGTCATACCAACATGTCAATTCATTATGAATGGATTACCCACACAAGAAACCTTAAATATGCTTCCTTTAGGATCTTATGACATGTTGATTGACATGGATAGGTTGGCTTCTCATAAAACCAAGTTGGATTGTTACAATAAAACTTTGGAGTATAAATATGAAGAAGGGAGAAACATAACCCAACAAGGGATTCAAAAGCATGTCTCGTTGAGACAAATATCAACCCTTCAAGTGAAGAAGTATTTCAGAAAAGGACGTCCTTTGTATGAAATACAAGTGTTGAACTCTATTGAGAAAAATAAACCAACGCTAGAGGCCCATCCCATATTAGGAGAGCATCAATATGTGTTTCTAGAAGAGGCACCAAGTCTACCTCCCAAAAGATATATTGACTTTTCAATAGAACTTGTACATGGAGCAGTGCCAGTTCTAGAACACCCTATAGAATGATTACACCAAAGTTGGTTGAGCTCAAACTACATATAAAGGAGATGATGGAGAGAGAATACATTCAACCTAGTGTGTCTCCATGGGTAGCACTAGCCTTGTTTGCAAAAAATAAGGATGGTACACTTAGGTTGTGCATAGACTATAGAAAACTCAATAAGATGACCATTAAGAATAAGTATCCCTTGCCAAGGATTGATGTATTGTTTGACCAATTAAGTGGTGATACAATTTTCTCCAAGATTAACTTGAGGTATGGATACCATCAAGTCTTAACTGAGGATGAAGACATCCACAAAAAAACGTTTAGGAAAATATATGGTCACTATGAATTTGTGGTGGTCCAATTGGGCTTACCAATGCACCAGCCACTTTTATGTGCTTAATGAATAATGTACTCAGTAAGTTCCTGGAAATATTTGTATTGGTTTTCATTGATGATGTCCTAATATATTCTAATAATAGGGAAGAGAATGAAAAACATCTCAAGCTAATGCTTCAAGTGCTAAGAGAAAGTCATCTTTATGCCAAGTTTAGTAAGTGTGACTTTTTCCAAAAACAAGTCCATTACTCATGCCATGTTATTTTTCAAGGAGTGGCAGTTGATCCTGACAAGATCAAATCCATTATGGATTGGCATACCCCAAAGGATGTATCTGATATCAGATCCTTTATGGACCTTGTAGGATACTATAGAAGGTTCATAAAGGGATTTTCAAAGATTGGTTTCCCAATCACCTCCCTTCAGAAAAAGGGGTTTAAATTCATTTGGACATCAGAATGTGAAGAGAGATTCCAATAGATGAAATACCTTCTAACCAATGCACCTATGCTTAAGATTACAGACCCAAATAAATATTTCCTTGAGTGTATATATGCCTTGAAGGAAGGGCTTGGAGGATTCCTCATGAAATACAGACATGTAATTTGCTACAAATCCAGAAAATTGAATGAGCGTGAAATAAATTATGTGACCCATCATTTGGAATTAGATGCCATAGTACATGATTTAAAAATGTGGAGGAATTACCTCCTAGGTAGGATATTTGTGCTTATGACATACCATAGTGGGTTGAGATATATGTTTGATCAACCAAAACTCAATTCTATACAAGCTAGATGGATGGCTCTCCTTAGTGAGTTTCATTTTGAAATCAAACATATCAAAGGAAAATAAAATAGGGTGGTTGATTCCCTTAGTATAAGTATTAAAGTGATTCACTTGCCAGTTCTAAGCACTTGTGAATCAGGCGTCAAGGAGAGAGTCAAAAGTACACAAGAAACAAATGCATTTTTCAAGACTGTGAATTAAAACTTATAGCAAGAGACCACATGGATGAAGTATAAGGGTTATAAATTACTAAATGATTTCCTGCTAACCTACAAAGGTAGGTTGTATATTCCAAATTGTGATGACTCGAAGAGGTTCATAATGGTTGAACTACACAAAACACTCTATGTTGGTCATCCTGGTTATCAGAAAATGATTAAACTATTCTATTGGCCCAGAATGAAAAAGGACATATTTGATTACTTAGCTAAGTGTATAGAATGTCAGTAGGTTAAGGTAGAGAATCAACATCCAATAGGGTTGTTGCAGCCCCTGCCAATCCCAGAATGGAAATGGGAAACCATCTCCATGGATTTCATCACAGGGTTACCAAAATCAACCAAACATAATGGTGCCATCATGGTAGTTGTGGAAAAATGGAGCAAGGTTGTTCACTTCATTCCTGTCAATTCAAATTTCAAGGCAATAGATATTTCCAATATTTTCATTAAGGAAATATTTATACTGCATGGAATCCCTAAAGAAATCATATCTGACTGAGATACAAAATTTACCTCAAACTTTTGGGAGTCTCTATTTGTTGGTTTTGAAACTAAATTTCTATTTAGTGCAACCTATCACCTTCAAATTGATGGATAGAAAAAAATGGTAAACCAAGTGTTAGAGGACATGTTAAGTATGAATTTGATGCATCATCCCAAGAAGTGGGAAGACTGCCCACCACTGGTGCAATTTTCCTACAAAAATGGCTATCAAGAGTCATTGAAGATCATCCCTTTTGAGGCCCTTAATGGTAGACGATGCAAGGTTCCAATCAGCTGAGATAACCTAGTAGAAGTAATTACAATCAGACTAGATATGCTAAAAGAGATGGAACAACAAGTATCTCAAATAAAATAGAATCTTAAAATAGCTCAGGATAGACAGAAAAAGGACTCCTAGAGAGTTCAAAGCAGTGGATCATGTGTATCTCTGAGTTAGACCCAGTAAAATCTCCTTGAAAATGGAAGCATGTGCCAAGTTGGGAACTTGGTATTGTGGACCCTTTGAAATTTTGGATAGAGTGGGACCTATAGCATATAGACTAGCACTTCCTCCCATAGTGAAGGCACATAATGTTATCCATGTTTCATTACTGAAGAAATATACACATGATTCTAATCATATAATTGATTGGTCTATGATTCAGGTGGAACTAGAGGGAAAATTCCCACCAGAACCAAAATACATAATAAACAAGAATTAAATCCCACTTAGGAACAAAACCATTGCACATGTCAAGTTGCAGTGGAAACACTTTGGTCCAGATGAAGCTACATGGGAAATGGAGGATTCCATGAAACAGACATAACCATTTTTGTTTACCTCTATACATACAAAGTACATCAGACGATGGAACATCGAGGACGATGTTCCTTTAAGGGGGAGGGGATTGTAATACCTTTATTTCCCCCAGCTTGTAAATATAAATATAACTTTCCAAAAGGCTAGGGAAGACTGAATATGTGTGAAGGTTGGATATGATGAACCTTTTTGTTATAAAAGGTAATGTATGTATTTTTGTTATTAATTAAAAATAGAAAGTGTTTCATGATTGTTGAAGAGGGGGTTTTCCAATATAAACCATGATGCTATGAGAGAGATGGTGATGGGAACCAACAATGGTTGATATGACCCCCACCAGACCAGTACCTTATTGGATTTAAATTATTCATACCTTGAACAATCCTCTGACCTAGAAATAAATTACCAGTCAGGATGGTAGTTGGGAAGCCCTCCTCAAGAGTTAATGAGGAGATGGGTAAGCGTACCCTTCTGAAATATTTCCTAACCTGGCCATGAAATGGGGATTCATACCCATGTGACCTTAGTGATGATGGAAAGAAAAGAAGGAATTTCATTGGCATAGGGGATTGTGAAGGAAAAGAGTGGAGAGGCCATTCTTTCTGAATGAGAGAGCAAGTGAAACTCTTGGGATTTTGTGCACAATTGAACAAAAAGATCACTCTAGATGCAAGAAGTCACTGGAAGCATTTTCATTCCAAGATGATCAATAGGGCTACATGAATATGAGTGATTGACGAAGTACTCCTTGTAGGGCCCCCTTACTTGGTGAAAAGAAAACTAATTTCCAAGTTCCTGTAGGAGGAGTAGAGTAACCTCTGTCCCTGAATGTCGTTGGACAAGAATGAAGAGTCTCTCTCAGAGCATCATGATCTAGCTTGGGGGTGGCCAACAATAAATCCATCTGGGATTTTTTGTGCCTACGGTTGGGTGGAAACAGGAAAATATCTCAGCAGTTGCTTCACTATCATGTTTCTTGATAAGTATTCTTATACTCTGTGTACTAGAATAAAATCAATGGTTGAATTTTTATGTCTATGATTAAATTTACATTGTTTGATTAATCATTATAAGTGTTTATTGTTTTTCTGTGAGTCCTTTTATTTGCATGGCCTTTGTTTACCTTGACTTATCAACAAGGGAATCAATATACATGGGTCTTCAAATGAATATAGGAATAGGTTTACGGTTCCTGTACTCACCAAGAAATAACTTCCCTTGTTTTAGAACTTAAGTTCTATTAATGGAAGACGCTCCCTTCAAACCAGTCATTCATGAGACCATGGGCTTATGCCCATGACCTTAACCAAATCTTGGTGAAGAATTATCAGTGTAGACATTGGATATTTTTAAAGTTCCATATGATCGAGACCTTGGAACCCTTCTCTAGGTCTGAAGGGAGCTAATCCATCTTGGCTTCAAAAATCCAGGAGTTCAGAACTCCGGGATGTTATGACCTTACCACTCTCAAACCAATTGAAGGAAACCTACTGTTTTGGTTACCAACAAGGTTGATCGACATCTAGTAGTTTCCCCTAACTGTGACCATTGGGACCTGCCCATCGTTAAATCTTGACCCACTTACAGGTCTTGAAGTACTATGAGCCATAGATCCAAGGATTTTTGGGGTCTTCCCTGACCGTTGGATCTACATTGTGGTCAGTATAGCATTGAATACTTCATAAAATAGAGGTGTCATAACCCCAAAACTCATGAATGTTAGAGTTGTGAATTAATGTGAGCCATGGATCTGGGGATTCCATCAAGAACCCCTCCCAACTGTCCAACCCACCGGTGTAAGGATTTGTGGGTAGCATTTCATTGAAGTCCTACTCCGAGGGAAAAGGAGTATCAAACAGGTAGAACTCTTGAATTCCAAAGTCAGGAAGTGATGTAGACCATAGATCCTAGGATGCTTCAGGATCTCACATGACCATTATATCTAGACCATGGTCAGCCTAGTGCTGACCACTCTGGGAGAAAAGAGGAATTCACACAGTGGATTCCCCGAATGTCAAATTTGTGAAGTAATGGAGGTCATAGATATATGGATCTACATGGATACATCTCAACTGTGAGATCTAAGGGGTGTTGGAAGGACGTGAGTCTTGAGTGAGGTGGCACACTAACATCACCCATGGTGACGTGGGACCACGTTCGACGTGCCATGTGTCACCTTGATTCATGATTTTAGTAGACCCTATATGCCATTAGAATGTGACACATGTCACCCATTGATGGGGCCATATGTCATATTTGCCTTCCTGCATGTCACCCACTAGCACATTTTTGCATGGTGTATTAGTGAGTGGAGTACTTGGGACCCACCTATCCTTGCTTCTATGTTTAATATGCCACCACGTGTAAGGGTGGACCCTTCGGGAGTCCAAGACTTTGAAACTATGGAGGTTTGGGGTGTAGTATCATAGATAATACAAAAGGATCGAAGGCCAGAACCACGAAGTGAGATTTCTAGATCCTTCAGGAGTTCAGTATTTCGGGGCTCTAGAGGATATGCGTGTATAAAAAAAGGGGCATTCAACATCGAACACTAAATTTTCATTTAGCATATGTGTTAAACAAGGATGAAGTTCCACCATTGTATTGGGTGGTGGATGGAATCCCATCGTAGATGTAGGAACGTTGGGAAATATCTGGGACTTCATGGAACTTAGGATGGTACAAATAAGATGGAACTACATGGGAACCACATGGTCTTTTATTGATAATGCTTGAAGAGAATTGGAAGGGAATACCTCCCAATCTCGAGCTCGGATTTGAGCAGGGTAGTAATTGTTAGATAACTCTTGATGAGAAGAAGGGGACGTCTATCTTGGGGGAAGGATTCAAGATGGTTGAGGAAAGAGAAATTTTTATTCCCCATCCCTAAAAGGGTACTTGAGGGTCAGGTGTGTTACAACAATCATGTCCTCTTCCATTTCCATTAGTTGGCTTAGCCTATCCTGTATTGCACCTCTTTCTGTCATGTTGGTAATTGTTGCTACGCACAGACTGGGAACCAAAAATTGTTCGACAACATAGGTATTCCAACAGAGGCTGAACACATTTAGTAACCACTCACATAACCAGATCAAAGATCAACACACCTATGTTTTCACTTGGTAAAACCCCTACGGGGAAACATCCACGGCCCCAGCCAACATGACCACTTGGAGCAATTTATTAATGCAAAGAAAAAGATTACAGAGAGATTTACAAGAGAGTTTCTCCCAATTGATCATCGAAAAATGACCCTCCGTGCTCTTTAAATAGAGATCACAGACCAATCGAGTGTTAAGCCATGGATCAATGGCCATTAAGATAAAGGAGAGTATGAACTGTCATATTGGGAACATATCGTGACCGTCGAATTTCCTAACTACAAATGCATACTAGAGAAACACACTATAAAACACACTTTTACCTAACAACATAATAGACCAAGTAGATCTTACTAACTCCTAAGTGTCTAAATATCCTAACATCCCCCCTTAAGAACAACTTGGGATAGGATTGAAGGATTTACAATAGTGACACAATAGGAGAAGGAAGGAGGCATTAGAGCCTATCCCCCCTTAATGACAACTTCCTGAACTCCTAACATAGATCGAAGTTTGGAAAGCTTTGCTTCTGTAAGAGACTTTGTGAAAATGTCTGCAACTTGATCTTCTGTAGGGAAAAATATCACTTCAATAACTTGATCATGAATGAGCTTTCTAATGAAGTGCATGTGTAGCTCGATGTGTTTGCTGCGTGATGTTGAACTGGGTCTTTAGCGAGCTTGATGGCATTCTGATTGTCACACCAAAGGTTGGTCGGATGCGGGTGCTGGAATCCAAACTCTGAAAGGATCTGTCGAAGCCACATGGATTCCTAACTTGCATTTACCATTGAAGAAAGTGCAATAGCCTATTGTTTCTTACAGGCCCAAGTGACAGGTACTGAACCAAGGCTAAGAACATAACCTGCAGTAGACTTCTGATCATCGGGGTCGCTAGCCCAATCTGAATCAGTGAAACCAACCAATAAGGGAGTCCCCCCTGAACTGTAATGTATCCCAAACTGAACTATACCATAGACATAGCGAAGTATCCCTTTAGCTGCTTTCTAATGGCTTTCATGGGGCATTTGCATATATCGGGCAACAAGACCAACAACAAAGGAAAGATCAAGACGGATATGATTCTGTTAGAAAAATAGGACCGTGGAGGAATAAAATAAAATAAATGCCGAAACAAAACACAAAAGATACACAACACAAGAGAGACACATATTTACGTGGTTCACCCAGTGTAGGCTACATCCACCAGAGAAATTGCCAGGTCCTTCCTTTATTATTAACCAGCAAATGAAGAGATACAACCTACAACAAAACATGATGTAACTTCCTCTTGTTTCTCTCTCAGAATACAATACTCACCATAATGCATAGTCGCAATATGTTTCCCTCATAATAGAGGGTTGCCTTCTAGGTCAAAAAACCCTAACATAATTTCTACTGTTAGATCTGTGACCTTATAATCACGGTCCAGATTTACAATGAAATTACAATATAAATTTACAAGGCAATTTTTCCTTCGGGGGACGCTTGCCCCTATCCCCCTAGACCCCACAGAGGGGGTGGCCCCCCTCTACACTCCCTCGCGTGGAAGAGTGTACATACTTTTGGGGTGTAAAGTCTTCATGGGGTATAAAGACAACTGAAAGCAAAGACCTCTGAATCAGT
>JASDQU010502293.1:23471-36335 GCA_032191745.1 Picea mariana | reverse complement strand
CATTCTTAGGGAATTGAAGGATCATCTACAGAGGGCACAAAACCAACAGAAGGTCCAAGCAGACAAGCACAGAGTTGATCGTACTTTTGAGGTTGGAGACTTAGTCTATCTGAGACTGCAACCATACAGGCAGGCTTCCATTAAAAGAAGCGGAGCAGAGAAACTGCAGCCACGTTTCTTTGGACCCTATAGGGTCAGCAGAAAGATAGGGGTCATAGCTTATGAGATGGAGCTTCCACAAGGCAACAAAATACACAACATCTTCCATGTCTCTTGTCTTAAAAAATCCCTCAGCCAACACATCAAACCTATTGAGGTATTACCCCCCATGGACAAAGAGGGACAACTTATTATAATTCCGGAAGAGATATTGGAAGTCCGAGAGAAGAGGCTCAAAAACCAAGGCATTAAGGAGTACCTGATCAGGTGGAAGGATTTACCCATTGAGGATTCCACTTGGGAAAAGGAGCACGTGGTCAGAGAAGCATGTTTGGAATTGCTTGAGGATAAGCAATTTCAAGAAGGGGAGGCTGTAATGTCCCCCTACCTCTTAGACAGGTGATGAGGAGACTCAGTGGCCTAGGCACCCCCACTAGGTCATAGTCTCACACTGAGGGGGAAGGTCAACTAGACTAAAGTTATATTTTTAAGTTGACTTGAGAAAGAAAAAGGATAAAGGGAGTAAAAGATAACTCAATAGAAGAATAGAAGTTAACCATGGGAGTTAACCTAACTCTATACAGAATCAGAAGGAAAAAGTATAAGTAAGAGGTTGGGGCGCACCTATTATTCATTCTGATTTTGATATAATTCTTGTTAGTGCTCTTGAGCATTTAGTTTGGGGGTTTGTTGTACAAACCCTTGTGAGCAACTCAGTGGTGAAATATCCACTCACCTTGTTCCACAGCTTGGTCTTGGGGATGAAATATTCTTCCACACCATTCTATTCTCAGCATATCTCATTCTAGAGCTTCAGCAGACAGCAGGGCCATATTATTGGGGAATTTCCAGCAAGGGCACACCATACCATTGAGGAGGGTTGGATTTAGCTATTCAGGAGGGCACAACTCTCTTAGAAGATTTCGCAGTTGGAGAGATTTTCCTTGGACATTGGGATTGAAACTTCAGGAGGAGGATCCCACTGCCTTGATATATTACTTGACTGAGTTTGGGCTCATTTGGAGCATTCTTCCATCAGGGCCAAATTATTGAGGGCTTCTATCTCCACTCGGAGCATGGCACTCTCTGGTTGAAGGGTTTGACATTCAGATCTACTTGATACTGGTATTCATTACTTATTCATCCTTTAGAGGCTTCTTTTGTATTGACAGGAGAATTTTGTAGCAGTTCATATCTATTGTTTGTACGACCATCTGAGGTTTATGCCAGATCGACCATCTATTGTATTGATTCTACATTTCTTATAATAAAAGGGTCATATCTTTGCTTGTGCTTCTATATCTTGAATGTATGATAATATTCATGTGTTGAATGAATCTTGTATGTAGTTAATAACTCAATAAACACCGACACATCCACAAACCAGTGGTAGTTAGTGATCCCAAGCCAGAATTTGCCTTGGGATCATTATAGTTGACTACCCCCAAGGAAGAAAGAAACTATTTTCGATGTGATGGACATGTTTGGAGGACTTCCAACACAGACATGGATGCAAGAGACTGGGCTAAGTCATCAACCAAACTATAATTATGAGCAACCCTAGCATGAGGTTTATGCACATTGCACTGTAAAGGCATAAGTGGTATGCGGGGAATGGGTTTCGCATTAGGACGTGGAATTATCAATGGTTATCCTCCATTAGCTAGAAGTGCTTATGAGGTGGTTGGGGTAGAGTCGAGAGGCATACCGTATTGATGGTTGTGGGTTTGCAGAATAATTTTTTCGCTAGTGAGGAGGACACTGCGATCAACCAAATTCTTGGGTTGAGTGGCACCCGAATTTGGATATTGACCCATTTGTGGTGGGGCAGGTTTTATCACTTGTTGGGTGTTCATCACATGTTGGTATGAAATTGGGTTTCAAAACATCTAGAGGTGGTGGTTGTAAATACTGTTGTGGGGCCTGCTAAGGGGTGGGTGGTGCTGGAGGGCCCTGTGAGTTCATGGATGCCCACATTCGTTGGAGATAAGGAATTTGGGGGAAATGATGAGTATAATGTCCATACTCACCACATATAGCGCAAGGGAAGTTAGTTTTAAGATTTTTTTTCTTCCCTTGTTGTGGTTGATTGTTATTGGTGCCCCCTTGGGGGTCTTGGTATTGGTTTCCCCCAGCGGGATTGTTGTGGGGGTCATTCCCTCCTACTCATAGGTTGTCATTGTTTTGGTATTTTCCTTTCTTCTTATGATTCAGATTGGCCGTATTCAACTATTCAAATGTATGAACCTATTGAATGGGAAAGGGTTGAACAAAGTTGACACTGACATGTGGTTGTCTTGGTGGAGGATTAACCGGCTCGGGAGGACCAGGAAATGGGAAATATGGATTGTTCTGTGGATAGGATCCATATGGAGTATAGAAAGTAGAGGTACTTCTACTACTTCTAGGGTTATATCCAGGGGTTGGGGGTGGAACCGTACTGGATTGAGAGACCGGATACGACATGGGTACCAGTCAGGGTGCCCCAATGACTGAGGGGGAACAACAAGATATGACTGTTGGTAAAGGGGAAGAGGGTAATAAAATGGACCTCCATATATAGGTGGATTTTGGGGTGTACCGTACATAGGTGGTGGTTGGATGTACAGATTTTTGTGTGTTATGGTACTAATCAATCCATCTACTGAGTGAGACATCCTAGGTTTGACTTGGCCGAATGGTACGGGTCTTAGGGTGTTAGGCAGTACCGTATATAAGCATCCAGACTGTGTGTAAATGAGGTCATACTATTGATCCTTGCTGATGGCTTCCTCTTCAGATTGGGGGAAGGTGGAGGCCACATCTTTGGCAAGGAGGGGAACAAGTGATATGAGAAACTAGTTGAGGCATTGTTGCTTGGTGGTTTTTGCTTTACATAAACCACGTCGCCGACGCCATTCGTGAATGTGGTTAGCGATATGTGTGGCTGAGGTTTGTTTAAACTCATAGAGTAATTCTAAACCATTGTCATGGATAATTGGTGGTTGAAAGAAGGTAAAAAATGTTTTGGCCAATGATTCAAAAGTCACATGGGACCTTGATGTTTTGATGACATACCACTTGGTTGATGGAATGGTGAGTGTGCACTGAAATAACCTTAATCAAATAGAGTCATCCATGATGTTGGCTGAAGAGAACCATAGGTGGAAGGTCATAACATGGTTGGTGGGATCTTCGCCTGCCTTTCCTTCAAACTTGGGAATGTCCGAAGGTAGTTTGGTAGGAATTTCTGACCATGTGGGGTCATGCAATATAGGATCGTTGGTGAGATTACTTAGATCCGATATGTTGAGGGAATCCAAGTATGACATTTGGAGTGGTGGTGGAGGATTATTTCCAGCCATGGTGTGAGTGGTTTGTGTACCTGACCCTGAGGGGTGTTAGGTGGGGTTGTACTTCCCCCTTGAGAAGAATTTCCCCCTCTGCTTCTTTGTAAAGGAGAGCTAGTGGATGGTTGACCTTGGGAAGTGGAACCAAACAAAGATGATCCCAATATAGTATCACTCATAGGGGTGTGAGAGGGTTGGGTAGATGAGCTAGCAAGACTAGGAACTCCTCCTAAAAGAGGAGGGAGGTTTTGCAAACATCTGGAGCGGTGGGGATTATGTGGGTCCCCTATGATGTCAGACTAGAAAAGTGGATGTGTGTGGATGGTGATGAGAGTAATAACATGAACAAGAATCTTTGTTATAATTTTGGACCTTCACAAGATATCTCACAATTGTATGTAATCACAAGGGAATCATACATAAATCATTTGAAAAGAAGCATACATGTGGATAGGTGGATTTTGTCCATGTGGGAGAACAAAGAAACAAATGCTAGTGTCCTAAAAAGACATAACGCCCTTCCTCTAAAAAATCACTGGACCTTCCAATAGCACTTAACAGTGGGGTATGAAGCCACCAGAAGAGGAACTAGTGAAGGATGAAACAATTAGTTATAATGAGGGGTAGAGGGTCCATACCCCAAAAGAGCCAACGATATTTCCCAATAGCCACACAAAATATGATCAAGGTGCAATTTCAACCCACAATTTCCACCTGGGTATATGTCCTAGAATTTGGTCACTAGGTACCTCGGTCAAAGTGCAACATTTATATTTTCGGCATCAGAAATGGGTCACGGGCTGGATCTCGTCCAAGAGGTGGGTGCCTCAATGGGGGATGCACAGAACAACCAGACCTTGGCCTTTGACCCTTCATGGGTATCTCCCTGCCTTATGGTGTAGGAACACTTGACTTGGAGGATTTTAAAGTTCCCTATTTGTCAACATATAATGTTTTGAAGATGTGAGAACCAAATAACGGGGAGTTATTTGGATGTCTATCCCCGAGATCCTACCTAGACTAAAAAAATTCTTTTGGCACCTCCTGTGGAGGAAAACTTAGTGATTTTTTAGAAAATTTTTAAATGTGGTTGTTTGAGACATTAGGGTTGTGAACCAATCTCGTTCAAATTAAGTGGGAGTGGATAGTTCCTTCAAGAAAAAGTGGGATGTTTCAGGATCCCTTTGGAGGAAACCTACTTCAACCTCGACAATTCGAGGTGAAACTATGTGAGTGAGTAGTGACTTTGTGTGTGAGCAAGTGATAAATTGTGCCAAATTTTTAATAAGTTAGGTGTCACCTTGCAGCATGTGGACTTTGTGTGGTCCTTACAAGTCTTGATTACCTATCTTACTAGATGCCATTGGTACAACCTTGTGGAAATTTAAATTCCCTAGAGAAATAGCATGTGGACATATGGGTCCTTACCAATCCTTTAAACTCCCTAATGTGATTTAATCTAAGAAAGCTTTAAAAACTATCCTATATTGAAAGCATGTGGGCATGTATGGGCCCATTACAATAACCTTTAAACTCCCCTAGTGATGTAAACTAAGAAAGTAGCTTCGAACTATCCTATCTTTGAAACATGTGGGCATGTATGGGCCCTTACAAATTTAAGACATTTTGAAAAGAAACTAAGAGGGGGCCCTAGGGGGGCTTTGTCCTCTCCTAAAGATTTTGTTTTTAAGGGAGATGAAATCTTTCCTCAATTGTTTTTCTGATTCTTAATATCGCTCTATGGTGCGAGAGAAGAGCATACTCAATGATTGAAGTTTGATTTCTGGTCCCAATGGAAGTGTTTATATATGTGATAATGAATGATTCCAACTTAACTTTTACAATCAAAACAAGCCATCCATGTGGAAAAATGAAAGAAAAAAGAGGAAAATGATATGGTTTTTAAACTCCTAAGTGCCTATGTTTTGACTAACCCTTCATGTGGAGAGGGAATCTAAGTGTGGTGCATATTACAATTTGCATAGAATCAATCTTTAGAAGGCTATGGGCCTTCAACAAATCATAAAAACCCTTACAATGTTGGATTTTCTGGACAGATGCATACGTCACAGAGTAGACAGAGACACATGTGGCACCAATGCATAGAGAAACAAGGACTTGTTGGTGTACTATGCACAAAGTGCGCTGAGAAACACAGTGTTGTTGGAGCACATGCTCGGAAGATGCGAATGTGGGTTGAAACACCCACACACATTATGATACATGACTGGGAAGAAAATTTTGAATGAAATTCCATGATTCCAACTCTGAATTTAGATTTTTGCAGGTAGTCTTGGGGCGGTTATGATCCTTGCAAGTTAAATAGATAAAAAAGAAGTGCTCAAACAACCCAAATAGGGAGGAAATTGATACCTTCCCCAGTATGATCACCAATCTGTTGTATCCTTTTTGTCACATGAATGAGAAAAAGAGGGACACTTGCAAGTCTAGTTGGGTCAGCTGGACATGACATAAGTGAGTGTAAGAGTTAAACACATCAAGCAAAAGAAATAAATAAACAACTAAGCTGATAAGAACTAAAGAAACAAAACAAGGGGCCCTTTATATAACAAATCTTTGAGGCATTATCCAACTGGTCTTTAGTGTAAACAAGGGGCCCTTTAGGGCACCCTTAGGTCTTTGATCAACCCCCCACTCGGATTTAGCTCAGATTTGAGGGTCAAATCAACTTGGGAGTTGAACCAGAAGTGGGTGAGGGGTCGACAAGAACCATAAATGAGCCTTTCTCAGGTGTGTGTGAATTTTTTTCTACACAGTCGCGCGTCAGGAGCATGTGCATTTTTCTGACATTTCTAACCTGTGCATGTGCACGCGCTTCATGTAGTGCTTCTGTGCATGTTAATTTTTTAACCAGTTGTATAGTTTGTGCCCTTTGAAAATGCATTTTGGGGGCTATGAATGAACTAATAGGTGTTTGGAGATGTTGGATTCCTGTAACCATTTGTGGATGAAATTTCAGTGATAACATTAGGCATACCATAAGAAAATGGACTAAAATCCATAGGGATGGAGTGAACATTGTAGCCTAGTGAGTGGACAAGAGACCCAAAGGTGTTCGAGGCTATAGCATGAGCATTAACTATAGGCTGAGCCATATTAATGATAGGTGCCTCCGGTACTACAACCATGGAGGTTGCAGAAGTCAAAGAGGTGCCATTAACTACAGTGGGTATGGGAGTCAAAGGGCTCCCAGAATCATGAAGACCAGGTTTAGTAATCATCTTTGTAGAATCACACGTCTGAGCAGTGGATGTGTGTGTACCACGTGTAATGAATCTATGCCTTTTAGAAGGCAAGGACATGAAATCCGGTGGTAACTATAACAAGCAACGGGACCGGCGGGGCGGCTGGTTCGACTCCAGGATGACTTAAGACTCTAAAGATAAAAAATATATCCTAAGGCAAACTAGTAAGCAAAGAGAACACTAAAATTCAAATGAACAATATGCATGCAAATGGGCTATAGTGGCTGAGTGGCCTCCCTCCCTAAAGAACGTATGTCTCGTCCAAGAGGGAATTGAGATTCCCTGCTAAATATCGGAGGTAAAAAAATCAATTATACGAGCCCTCATGGGCTTAGCAACCAGTAGGTCAGATCCCCTCGGAGAGGTAATCCTCCATAAAGGTTGTGTGTTGTCTGACCCCTATCTAACCCAGGGTACTTGTAGAATAACCCATGCAAATAAACTATGAGATACCTAAGTCAAGAAAATAATAAACCAACATATAATTGATGCACATGTGAGTAGTCGTAAGTCCGGATCACCGTATGGGCAGGGTAGAAAATATCAAAACCTTGAAAGCACCGCCTCTCACGGAGGTATGGGCACTAGTAAGATCCCCAAATAAAAATAAATCCATAGAAATATCTTTGACGTTAGGCGAGTATCTGGGGGATATCCCTTCAACCAACTTCGCGTGACCTCATGATTAACTACGGTGTGAGAGGAGACTTTTGATCTTACCAATTATACAATGGATTTATCCACTCCCTGACTCAGACACATATGTTGATTTAATTTCCTTGGAGAAGTTTACTCACAAAATCCTATTCCAAGGCACTAAATCCTAGGCTAGTTTGTGCATCCTAGAAAATAAAATCGTTACTAATAAATTTTAAATTATAGCATTGATTTTATGGCCGTGATTACTCAAAAAGGTATATGGTGATGAAACAAATGGTGTTATGACTCTACAATAAAAGTAAACATGAAAATAATGCAAAGTCTGACTTTCAACTTTTGATGAATGATATGCTCCTAAAATTGATGCAATTTCCAAATTCAAATCCGTGATTCAGAAGTAAAGATGCAATCTTTCACTATATGCACTAAGCTAATGATAAAAATCTCAAAAGACAAAAATACCAAGGAATGCAAAATGCCTGTATTTTTTTTGTATTTTCAATATATTAAAACTGAAAATGCATGGACTGAAAAGTAACTTGATATATAAACATACTGTGTATAAAATAAAGATAACTCAAGCAGGATATCAAGCAAAAAAGCAGCCAACCCAATGTACAATCCAATGTACAAGGACAATAAAAATTAAAAGATGAAGAGAAAAACTTCGCCCAAAAATTCAACCAAAAGAGGGTTTCCTATCATCCCACAGGCACTCAACAGGCACTACAGAGACCTAAGAAGGCTCAACAAGCATAAAATCCCACCCAGTGAACACCAGACCAAGAAAAAAGGCAAGGAAAAAAGATGTATTTGACTGTTTGGGCAAACGGTTCGTATATACGCAACTTTCAGTGAGACAACACACGCGTGTACACGACTGTAAAGAAAAAAGGCATGTATATGCTTTGAAACAAGGCCAGGAAAGGGAAAAGGATGAAAACTCAGACCCAGAGTGAACAGGAGCTGTCAAGCAATGACATGACAAGAACCACAATAGAAACGAGGGCAATCTAAGGAGAAAAGTACTTCAAACCCTAAGAAAGAAGATCATTCCCCAGTATGGTCACCAATTATGTTACGAGGAAAATATCTCTATGGCTAGGGTGAACCACAACAGATAGGAGTGACTATAGAAATCAGCTCAATTCCAACATATGGTATATAAACTAATGCGCAAAGGAGGTAAGAAAGAGGCCTACCTCATCCAAACGTTTGATGATGTCCACCATTGAGCACTTCGACCCAAAGCTTTATACCTGCAACAAGTTCTCAAAAAACAAGCAAAGAAAGCTTATAGTGATAATATAACAGATTAGCACATTAGATAGAATAATCCATTAGTATACAAAACAAACATGCCCATGGAGCATAATACATATATTTGCAAGATATCAATTGGATGGGAAAAGAGTATTTCTATTAATAAATGATTATCAGAAGTGAAAACATTACAGACTTCCGTATCGGCACGGTTCGGAACCAAGAAACTTAGGTCCTTCCAATTGGGCCTCTACCACTTCTATATTCCACCAAAGGCAAGATCATATAAGGGACACAAAGAGGTTCTCCATCAATCAGGGAAGATCTTGGGGGTTGAACACTTTGTTTATACTTAAAGGACAAAGGGATGCAGACTCAATAATGAAGTAATAATTTCTCCAGAGCAACTTTGCTCTCAAAGTTGAATTCTCTCTTCTTTTCCATAAATCGGAATTGGCTTCTTTATAGCCTTCAAAATGTAGCTGAAGGGCCGATTCAGAATGTTTCCAGTATATGGAAGGCCAAGGATCAGAGATCTCTTGTCATGACATGGAAACCCGAAATTTAATTTTGATTTTCTGGCACAAATCCTGATGTACGCGGGTTGTAGTGGAACAACCAACGTATACACTTGTATATCTTGCAAGGTGCGTACAAGTGGAAAAATATTTATTTTTGTCTCTGGATTCATTAATCAGGGAAAGTAAGTTGGCATAGGGAAATAAAGTAAGGCCCTCTCTGCAAGATTGCATAGGGTGAGGAAAATCTTGCTCTAATAGAATTGTTCCCTTCATATCCTTAAGAAAATAAGAGTTGTATCCTAGGAATTTCTCAATAATATAGGGGCCAATCCATAATGCTTCAAATTTCATATGCAGAGAGGGTTTTTTCTTGGATTTATTACATAATAGTACTAACTATCCCTTTTGAAAAATCTTTGAATGAAACACTTTGATCAAAATATCTCTTTATGGATTGTTGTCTTTGATTTATTTTCCTCAATGCCTCATTTCTTTGTTCCTCCATATGCATCAACTGATTATACCTCCTCTGTAAGGGATAAATTTCTTCTATATATTCATATTTTATGACATATAATAAGGAATTTAGTTCCAAATTAATCGACATATTTTCTTATTTCCCATATACCAGCGTGTATGGTGATAGTCTAGTGCTATATTTTGGTGTAAGTCTACTGGCCCATAATGCATCTATCAATTTTGTATGTTAATTTCTTTGATTCACATCAATTATCTTTTTCAAAATTTGGATCAATGTTTTTTTTGTCGATTCTCCCAAACCATTTCCCTGAGGATAATAGTTTGAATACTGTCCCATTATAATACCAAATTCTCCACAAAATTTGGTAAATTTTGATCCAATAAATATTGATCCATTGTTTGTAATAAACTTCTCTGGAACTCCAAATCTTGATAGAATATTTTCTTTGAGGAAATTAATGAGATCTTTGAAATCAACTTTCTTGAGGGCTACAACTTCTTACCATTTGGTAAAATAGTAAGTTGCAATAAGTATATAAGAATGGCCTTTATTGGACTTAGGATTAATTGGTCCGATGAAATTTATTCCCCATTGTGAAAAAGACTCTTAAACTATTATGGACTGCAATGAAATTGTTGATCTTTTCATTTCCTCTGAAAACCTTTGGAAAGAAACACATTTTATTATCATCACATATGAATCTTTAAAAATAGTGGGCCAATAATAGTCTGCTCTCAGAATTCTATTTGTTGTCACTGCCGGTGCAAAGTTTCCACCACAAACCCCTTCTTGAAATTCCTCCAGAACCTTCTGAGTTCTTATTAAATCAACACATCTTAATAGCATTTCATCAAAATTTCTTTGAAAAAGTATATCAACAACTAGTACATACTGAATTGCTTTCATTTTTAATGCCCTTGTTTCTTTTGAAGACATGCTAATTGGGAATTGACCATATTTTAGATAAAAAATAATATCCTTATACCATCCTGATGTGGAAGCTAATGATCTTGTTGATATTGCTATATCTTTTTTCACTACATCAATCCCTATCGTAAGCTTACATCAACCTTTCCCTCTATCTACCTTCAATGGTTTAATCTCAATGTCATATTCTTGAATTTTTGCTAGCCAGTTTGCCCATTTTCCTTCTCTCAATTGTTGATTTAGGAGCATTTTTGCTGGAGTAGTTGGGACATATGCTATAAAATGAGATGTTAAAATATAAGTTTTGAAATGAGCCACCGCTTTAACTAAGGAGAGAGCTTGCTTCTATATTTCTGAATATATTAGTTCATAATCATGTAAATTTTTTATCACAAAACTTATTGGAAATTCTTCTCAATTAATGTTTCTTTGTGTCAATATAGAAGCAATAGTCTCTTATGAAGAAAAATAATGTATGATAAAATATTTATTGAAATATGGGATGATCAATACTGGTGCATTTTTTATTGCATGCTTGATATTAGTGAATTCTCTTTGAATATCTTGACTCCACTCAAAGTTTTGATATTATTTTAATAGGAGATTTATTGGATTTACAATTGTGGCATAATATGGGACAAACCTCCTCACAAAGTTTATCTTGCCAAAAAAAAAATGTGCCCCCTTTTTTGACATTGGAGGACTCAATTCATTGATCTCTTTAACCCTCTTTCGATCGATGTAAATTTTTTTTTTGCTAACTATGTGTCCCAAGAGTTTTCCCTCTGAAACTGCAAACAAATAGTTTTTGGGATTCAGAGATATTCCATATAATATACATCGTTAAAATGCTTTCCTTAGATGCTTGATGTGATTTTCTCTTACTCTAGAGTGAATAGTAAGATCATTTTGATAATCAACCATGAATTTTCCAATTAAACATTTGAAGGCATGATCCATTTCCCTTTGAAAATTCGCTCCAACATTTTTCAAACCAAAGGGCATGCATACATATGCATATGTCTCCCAAGGTGCGATGAAATAAATTTTAAGTCTATCTTCTTCTACAACCAATACTTGGTTATACCCAAAAAAACCATCTAACCTAGACATCAGAGTTGAACTAGTAACTTCTTGAAGCAACATTTCCATATTAGGGAGAGGATAATTGTCTTTGATACTTGCTCTATTCAAATCTATAAAATCAACAAAAATATGAATATCCCCATTTTTATTACTTACTATAATAGGGTTCAAAATCCATTGTGAGTGTCTAATAGGAAATATTATTCCAACCTTTTTCAACTTTTCCAATTCAATTTTCACCAGAGGTTTCAATTTAGGATTTACCACTCTCAGGTTTTGTTTGATGGGATTCATTCCTTATTTCAGTGGTATGATGTGTTGAAATATGGACTTATCATACTCTTTCAGATCCTCATAAGTCGACACAAAAACATCATAAAATTATTTGAAAAAAGCGGTATATTGATCAACTTCTATCTCAGTACAACTGRTAMTGAGGTTTACATACTTTGGGAAGTCTTGAGTGGCAATATTTATTTTATGAGTTTCTTTCACTTTTATGATTGACACTTCATATTTCAAATTGGGCATTTTAGTTTGGTCATCCCTTGTGAAAAGAGACTTAAAAAGGATACAATCCTTTGAAAGAGATACAAAGCTTTGATCTTCAGGATTTCCTACAAAATTATCTATATCAGCAAGAAATTCAGCCAACTGCTCATCATTCTAAAAAATTTGGAGGTAATATTGATTATCAGGTACTGAAGTTCTGAAAATCCTTTTGACCTGAAATATATTTTGATTCCATTAATTGTTAGGATTGAATAAAGATGCAACAACTGCCAATGAATCTACCTTATGATTCTTATCTCTTGGGATGAAGGAAATGTTAAATAAACTAAAAGAATTCATGAGCTCATTTACTCTTTTGGCATAATTTTTCAACTTCTCATTTTTTATGTTGTACTTGTTTTTAATATGATTTATAACTAGTTCAGAATCACCTATTATTATCAAATGTTCTACTTTCATTTGCAATGCAATGCTCATACCTTGTATTAAGGTTCTGCATTCTGCCTTATTATTCGTACAAGGAAATTCTAGCCTAATTGCATGTGGATATATAATTGAGTTAGGGATTTTGAAAACAATTCCTACTCCGCTTCCATATTTTGAGAAACCACCATCAAAAGACATTTTCCAAAACCCTTCTAAAGCATATTTTATTTCTT
>JASDQU010502292.1:26415-38986 GCA_032191745.1 Picea mariana | reverse complement strand
TCTTGATTTTGTCACTTTTCTTTATCATTTAAATAATCCATCTTGATTTTGTTACTTTACTTTATCATTTAAATAATGATTTCTTCTTTTCAAGTACTTTTACTTCTTTGACCTTTTGGGGCTTCAAGCCATCATATGGGGGTCCTCCAACTTCATAAGACCATAACTCTCAAACAGTGAGGAGTTATGTTACATTCCACATACCATCGGAAATGGCATGACAAGCACTATCCATCTAGGATAGTTTCACCAACAACTTCATTGATCTTCATCTCATTATTCCACATACAAGCATGGGTCCTCCATCCATTCTTTTAGGATAACTCATTCCATAAAGCGTCTTCCCATGAGGGCTTTCACCATAAGGGGACCACTTTGGAGTTCATCCATTTGTTTACCTTATCAACCATGATGAGACAATAATGATTCATCTTTGCATTGATTGGTTTCCACTTGGACATATAACATTCTCATCAAGGGCATCATATCAATCAATTACTTGACATCAATCAAACAAAACCATTTACATCAATGACATATGATGCAACAATCTCCCAAATAATTAAACCATTGGCATCAATGACAAACCATTGGCATCAATGACAACATGATCCAACAGGTATGAACTTATTTTTGTTTTACAAATATGTTTCCCTCAATGACAAAGGGGGATATTGTTGGCATTATTGATTATATGTTGTCATTGATGGCAACATGAGTCCAACATGTACAATAATTAGAAGAAAAGGAAGATCACCTTGGAGCAGAGGAAGATCACCTTGTGGCAGAAGCAATTCATGATCATTGTTCATCATGATATGATCAATAATGATCCCATGACTCTAAATCTAAAGAGAGGTAGCATGCATATAATAATTATACAGAAGGAGTAACAAATTACAAAGAATTAAGAGCTTTGGAGAATTAGCGACTGAATATTTGTGCATAAAAAAATGCACAAACAATTATTAAAAAGCTAAGGAGAAATAACGATGAAACATATCAGAAGCAAGAAACGTTAATCGAAGCCTAGAAGGGAAGTGCATTAACGTGATGGGGATTGAATTCCCAATAGATCAACGATCTTGGTTCAGTTGGAATCCAAGTATAAACCCAAAGTATCAGAAGAGATGATGCACAGGAGCCGTCCATTATCATTTCGGGACAATCCAGGACCGTTAGATTGAAGGGAAGTCATAGTTTGGGAAGAATTAGATCACAACAGTTAGATATGAAGCAAGAGCTTCGGATGGTTTCCAAACCATTAGATCAAGATTTTATCTATAGCTAAATATTAACCATCGATATGGAATGGAAAAGTTGAACTGTCAGATTAGAAGGTAGTCAACTCTGGCGCTGACCACTCCGGTGAAAAGGAGTCAAGAACATGTAAGTTTACCCAAAGCGATGAAGCGCAAAGTCACAAAATAACACTCGTAGTTGATCCAATATCCTCCAGGATGGAGCATTCTGGGTCGTTGATCAAGTATAGTGGAAGGATAGAGTAAGCGTAATGAAGTAACACTAACTCTTGATCTAGTTCAGAAGCATTCTCAACCATAGATCAAGCATAATGGAAGGATAATGTAAGTGAAGGTGTTAACAAACAACAAGAAATCACCACCTCTTTATGACTTATTCGATAGGTTATCACTCCAGAGGGATTGAACCTCTCAGAGTTCTAGTATCCCAAAGCCCTAGAGTCATGAATGGAAAAAATGAATCCNATTTGTGCATAAAAAAATGCACAAACAATTATTAAAAAGCTAAGGAGAAATAACGATGAAACATATCAGAAGCAAGAAACGTTAATCGAAGCCTAGAAGGGAAGTGCATTAATGTGATGGGGATTGAATTCCCAATAGATCAACGATCTTGGTTCAGTTGGAATCCAAGTATAAACCCAAAATATCAGAAGAGATGATGCACAGGAGACGTCCATTATCATTTCGGGACAATCCAGGACCGTTAGATTGAAGGGAAGTCATAGTTTGGGAAGAATTAGATCACAACAGTCAGATATGAAGCAAGAGCTTCGGATGGTTTCCAAACCGTTAGATCAAGATTTTATCTATAGCTAAATATTAACCATCGATATGGAATGGAAAAGTTGAACCGTCAGATTAGAAGGTAGTCAACTCTGGCGCTGACCACTCCGGTGAAAAGGAGTCAAGAACATGTAAGTTTACCCAAAGCGATGAAGCGCAAAGTCACAAAATAACACTCGTAGTTGATCCAAGATCCTCCAAGATGGAGCATTCTCGGTCGTTGATCAAGTATAGTGGAAGGATAGAGTAAGCGTAATGAAGTAACACTAACTCTTGATCTAGTTCAGAAGCATTCTCAACCATAGATCAAGCATAATGGAAGGATAATGTAAGTGAAGGTGTTAACAAACAACAAGAAATCGCCACCTCTTTATGACTTATTCGATAGGTTATCACTCCAGAGGGATTGAACCTCTCAGAGTTCTAGTATCCCAAAGCCCTAGAGTCATGAATGGAAAAAATGAATCCATTGATCTAAGAACTTATCACAATCATTGGATGAAGGATTCATATGAACCTATTACCAGGAGGAGTACATGTGCCACATCAGGAGATCCACGCCAGCAAGGATACATGGTGCAATCAGATGGTGACAAGTGTCTAGGTCCAGTTGGCACTTTAAGTTACGTAAGTCACGAATCTAGGTGACACGTAGTAGTCACTCGACCAGTGCCAAGTTATCAGTGACATCAACAAGTTACGTCACTCTGGGAGTTTGTCCTTTGAGAGAAACTAGTTTCTACTAACAACAACTTCCCGAAGCGTCAAAGACTGAAGTTAATGGTAATCATTGATATACGTTGGGAACATTGTCAAACCTTGAATTTTATGGACACACATCATTACTCCGGAGGAATTGGAAAGCTGCTGTGACCGGAGCCCCGAAGTTCCGAATTCCCGAAGTAAACGAAAACTGTTCACTCACCTATAGATTAATTCATAGCTGTTGGATCAAGCAGTAAAAGAATAAGTAATGATCAAATCTAGACCGTTGATTTGTTTCCAGGAATAATGCCAACCATCAGATCAAGACTTGTGAGCGGTAACCACTTCGGAGAGTTGAAACTCCGGAAGATTGGATGAGAGAGAAAATGCCCGAAGGTTGAAGTCCGGAGGACTAGGTTCCAGCTCCCGGTCATGAGTTACGAACACATAAGCCATGAGGCATTGGGAACATCACTTAATTTAATAATCCCATAGTCCTAGATACTCCGACATAATTTGCTCTGGAAGAATTAAAAGAATACAAAGGGCGAAGTACCGAAGGAATAAGCTTTGAAGTGAATGATAGTCCTCCATATAGACATGCAATTAAAATGTGACTATCANCCGGAGGAATTGGAAAGCTGCTGTGACCGGAGCCCCGAAGTTCCGAATTCCCGAAGTAAACGAAAACCGTTCACTCACCTATAGATTAAGTCATAGCTGTTGGATCAAGCAGTAAAAGAATAAGTAATGATCAAATCTAGACCGTTGATTTGTTTCCAGGAATAATGCCAACCATCAGATCAAGACTTGTGAGCGGTAACCACTTCGGAGAGTTGAAACTCCGGAAGATTGGATGAGAGAGAAAATGCCCAAAGGTTGAAGTCCGGAGGACTAGGTTCCAGCTCCCGGTCATGAGTTACGAACACATAAGCCATGAGGCATTGGGAACATCACTTAATTTAATAATCCCATAGTCCTAGATACTCCGACATAATTTGCTCTGGAAGAATTAAAAGAATACAAAGGGCGAAGTACCGAAGGAAGAAGCTTTGAAGTGAATGATAGTCCTCCATATAGACATGCAATTAAAATGTGACTATCAATCTTGAGAAGAAATTAAGCACTAGCTTGGGTTAACACCTGGTCATAGTATATGGTCACTTGGTGAAATAAAGTCCCTACGGGTCAAAAAATAACAAACCCTACACCTTATGTATCTAGTTGTTGGTCACAACACTTTGATCATATGAATAACAAAGGGGAGTTACAAGCTAAGCACCTATCAATTCCAGGTATAGGAAAATGCACTAGATAGTGAAGTAACAACTTGATTAAGATCTATAGAGAACTAAGGATGTAGAAAAAGTGTGGGATCGAAATACGAAGTCGATCCATGACTATGATCGACTCTTAAAGTTTTATCAACATATATATGATGACGAATAAGCTCTGTCACAATATTACATGAATAATAATGAAGGAAGCACAAATGGAGATTAAGTCGGTAGTAACGAGCCCAAAGTCATTTGAAAAGAATGGTTTGAAGGAAGCATTTATTTGCAATAATTAGTGATGGGTTAAATACTGAAACAATTTGCAAGGGATTTGAAGTTTTTAATAAACTATTAATAACAATAATAATAATAATAGAAGTTATTATTATTAAAATGAATGAAAGGGTGCAATGATTGATTATCAAAAGACACAATCATTCAAGTTCACACCAATTGCAAGAATATATGAACAAAGAAGTATGGTGAACAAAAATGAAGTTGAATTTGTTGAAGTATATATATTTATATATAATGGATTGAATGAAGGTTCATTCTATCAGGTTGGTTCATGTTTACAAGTTGGGTCTTGTATGAGGTTGGATTCCTCACATCTCAGTTGGATATGAGATCAACAAACTGGGACTTGTTTTGAGGGTTGGAGTCCTCATTTCTCAGTTGGATCTGAGAACTACAAGCTAGGTCTTGTAACAAAGAGTTGGGTATCTCATAATTACTTGAAGTTGAATATATTCAAACACTGATCTTATGTATTCATTCAAGTTAAATAAATAAATAAGATATTTATTATTTTATATATTGATTGAGAAAATGAAATAAGTATGCGTTTTTCAATTAATTTGTGAAAAGTGAAAATTGTCCAAAGTTTTTGTGACACTGATTCACCCCCCCTCTCAGTGTCAAGTGTCCATTTCAACAACAAATACATGTCAAACCTCGCTTTGATACCACTTGATTAAAAAATCCTTATACACAACTTATTCCTTTAACATATACATATAGAATCTAACTTGATTTATAATAAATTCTTGATCGTATTGAGGTGATTTGCAGAAGATGATGATGTGCTCCTTATCCAAAAAACTCATAAACTAATGATTAGTTTGAATATTTATGAGATGACACAACATAAAATAAAATAACTCAAATTACATATATTGATGGCATATCTTACTTCATCTTCAAGTCCTCTCTAATTAGTGAGACTATTCTTCATCATTTCAAAATTCCAAATTACATTACAACATGGACTTATAAAAATCCAACTTTACAGACTCTCTTGAATTCCACTGCTCAAACTCATAAAAGGAGTTTACCATTGAATTCCTTGCGAAATTTTGAGAAATTTGAGTATAAATTCAACCATATTCTGAATTGGCTCAATTTTACCCTCTTTACATGCCAAACGATGCACTATGGTGCTCATTAATGGAAATATGGAATAAGACTTTAAACAAATGACCTAATCATAAAATAAACCTCAAATTCATACTCCTTGCAAGAAAACAAGAAAAATGAGTATAAATTTGCCTAGGTGCGGTTAATATACCTCATGGCACACATATCGAGACAACACCAAACTTGGCTTTTTTTTCCTACATGCAAATATATGAAAATATGTACCTCGAGATTCATTCCTACATTGGACAATGTTCCCGCATCGATATCTATGTATATCAGGATGTGTGCCAACCTTGGGATCCATGCCCATATATAGGCCACGGGTCCCAATCGTACCTCATACCTTCTGCTGATCTGACATCAACATTAAATGTGGTTTAGTTCATTTGTTATAACAAATGATTGATGTGCTGTAGTGGTTAGAACCCCAGTTATATATCCCAGAGGTTTTAGATTTGATCCACCACAATGCATATGCCTTGGTTTTATTTGTTATATGGTATAAAACCATATACTATATGTGTCGGTTGTTATATTAATGTGCTAGTACATTTATCTGCGACATATAGTTCAACGATCCCCCGGTCATATTGGATATCATGCGCTCATATGATATGGGTCGAGGGCTTGGCCCTCGACCCATTTTTTCACCCAATTGAACAACTATAAAACTTTAAAATAATCTACGCCCCATATGGTTAAGTACTAATGTGGTGGCGTGATGGTAAAGGGATTTGTGTAAGGTTATGGGAGGTCATAGGTTTGATTCCCAATTTTTTTAAAAACCTAACCATAATTGGCCAATGGGAGGCTAGCACTATAGGGAGTCATCCTATAGACTGTAGGGAGTCATCCTACAAACCATATTCTTTTTCCAAGGTTGGTGCCTACAAACATTTATAAAGATATTTTTTTGTGGTTTTCTCCTGCAAGGGTTTCCACGTTAAACTCTGTGTACTATGATTTGAGTTTACATGCATTTAGTGTTTTAAATTTAATGAATGATTTATGAATGCTCATTTAAAGTAAAAAGTATCTTATATTGATTCACACCCCTCCCCCTCTCAATATAAGCATAATTTCAACACGAGAATCCAACACAAGTGAGTTGTTATAAGGGCAAATGGAAGGTCCTTGATATCATTTATGTGCGAGTTGTGTACGGTGAATGCATGATAGAATGCTCAATTTACTGGCATTTAAAGGGATATGTGTATGGGAAAATAAAGTTCAAAAACCATACACTACATACAACTCACCAATATTAGTTGATGGGCTCCATTAGGGGAATTTTGAGGCAAAAAATGGGCCTTAAAACAAAACATGTACTATCAAAATCAACTTTAAAAGAACCAATAGGATTCAAGATGATGATGTCAACCATAAGGGTAAATATTTTTGGAGGGAAATGAAGAAAACTATTTTTTTAATCATATTTTCAACTTATCTCCTTATAGGTTTACTCAAATTTCAAGTGTATGAACTTGTTGTACACATAATTAAATTCCACATCCAACAAGTATCTACTTTCCATACTTTTGATAGACCCATAGTGAGATAAACTAGAAATACATGAAAAAAATGTGTTTCTTTTCAAGAAGCTCAATATGAAAAGAAACACATTATTTTCATGTATTTATAGTTTATCTTACTGTGGGTCTATCAAAATTATGTAGAGTGGGCACTTGTTGGATGAGGAATTCAATTTAGCATTCCAATGAGTGCATACACTTGAAATTTCAGTAAATCTATAAGGAGATAAGTAAAAAATACGAATAAAAAAACAAGTTTCTTTCTTTCCCTTTGAAAACTCGTAACTCTTATTTTGTTGATTTAACTCTTATTTTATTATTTTCCTTAAGAGACCCATTTTAGACCTCAAATTTCCCCTAATGATGTGTGAAGGGTCTTTTTTTCTCATTTATATGAATCATGTACTAGCCTCATTAGTCTCCATCCATAGTAGTATCCAACCATATGAGAGACCTTAAAGACTTTATAAGGTCAAAGATAAGAGAAAAAACTACACACTCCTATCCCTCTAAACTCTCTAAAAATTTGTGTGCCAAAAACTAATATTAAAAGTCATTTTTAAACCAATTTAAGTTATTTTATTTCACATTGTTCCTTTAAGGATTGTCAATTAAAAACATTAAGGTATTAAAAAACAATAAATGACAATGATTGTTTGAATCATCATAATCCCCTTTGGGAATGGAAGTGAAACATTGAGTGTCTTTTGAAGTCAAAAAGCAATGATATTACTCTTACAAGAAAGATTATCTCAAAGAAGGAAAATAAACTTTGATATGGAATAATGATGAGACTAGAGGATATCATTTTGGCCACATGAATCCCTTCCCAAGTAAACTTTGATGCCCACCCATCTACCAAGTCCCTTACCGCCTCAAACATATCTCATAACCTTAGTTCCCTTAGCAAAGACCATAGTGGAAGAAGCCACAAAACATGCCTTGTTGCACACTACCAAAAGGTATTCTAGAGGTTCCTCCTTTGCATGTCCTCCTCTAGTTTCTTATGACTCAATAGTAAAAGAATCGTATGAAGTGATAGATTCAATCTTTTACATATCATCAATAGAATAATTAGTGAATGGTGAAAGATATGGTTCCTGCAAAAAAGTAGTAGATGAAATAGTGGATGCAAGATTTTGGTTCCTACAAAACAATCACTGCACAAGGATTAGGGTAGCTTGCATCTATTGATGAAGTCTCAAAATATCCAAGACTTTCTCTCACTAGTCTCAGTTGAATCTCAATAGGAGTAACAATACTCTATCATTGTTTACYATGTCCACCACTTGCATATCCCATATGATGAAGTAATATGAAGTAAATGCCCTTGAAACAATTATCAAAGTCAAGGGAAAATGACCGATGTGTAACCAATAATGCATGATAAAAAAATGCATTGAAATCACAATGAATATCATTTTGCAAGGTGTCAAGTAMCTCTTTCTTATCCCCTAACTCATTCGAATTTTTGACAAACAAGTTCCAAGTTTTCATCCAACTCATTAAAACACAAAGCTCAATCATCAACTTGTTCATGATACTTTGTAGAGACCATCAACAAAACTAGAATCTATATCAAAATAACAAGATATGTTTCAAAAACTATCCATTAATTGATGTTTAGTACCTATTAATTCACTTACTTCTTTGAAAAGATTCATCTTGAGGTCATGCAAATTATGGATGAAGTTGTCCCTCTCTTCCAACTAATCATGAAACAAAGTAATACAGTTTTTCTTATTAGCATTAATTTCTATAGAGCAACAATATCATTATCAAAATGAGAATTATAATCTTGCAATAAAGAAACATGCTCATTAAATTGGACAATGGCGTCTTACAAAGACACATCCTTCCTTTCCAATTTTCCTTGAGTAATTCCTCCTCCCTTTATATTTCAAGGGACACAATGATTCTTCACCACCAAGAAAAACCATAGAAAAAAAAAAAAGATATTCTAAAATAATCAATAGATGGGGAAAATATTGCAGAATGTATGGGGGAGATGCACAAAGTGTGATGGCCTCTACATGAAAATAAAATATTCCTCCCTTGAAAAAACAAAATTATCCCCCTCGAGGGAAAAATTCTAGGGAAAAGGCTTGAATATCCACCTTGGGTAAAAAAAATCTCCAATAAAAAAATAGTCCCCCTTTAAGGCATAGTCTCCATCGTAATATTTTCTTTCTTATTTCAAATACAATGCTAGGAATTCAATTCATACATGTTAAACCATACAATGTGAGTAAAATTGCAGCAAAATTGAGTGCACAATTTGCATAGATCTATACATTCGAAAGTAGGTCGAGCTCAAAAAGATACCCCATTGCTACTATACTCATGAGCCTGCACTACTTGTACAAGGAGGCACTACGTGGGTTGAGTTGTGATTATGTCAATTATGTGATCTTGACACTTGGAACATGGGTGTACAAAATAAAAAGGGCATGCAGGTAAAACTAAGAAAAAATGTTACAAATGGAAATTAGTTAACCTACAAATTTTATCTGCGTTCCAATAATCTATGATCAAGATAGAAAGGCCATGAATAGTTACCCATGAGCTCAAAAAAATATTGCTTGAGACATGTCCTTCACCTTTTGTATTCTTCCAGACACTATTTTCTTGACAAGGATCTCTTATTGTTGCTAAAAAAAATCATAGATTTGTGAGAAACCACGTATTTCCATGACCTAGATGCAAAATACAATGACCACAATAAGCAAGATTCAAAATCCAATTGATTTTCTTAACAAATGTGTGGGGGTGATCAAACTAGAAAAAATGCGTGTGTATAAAATATGTAGTAGGGAACCAATTTGCAAATTCAAAATGAACGATGGATTTGCAAAAAATATTGACAGTAAAGGCATCCTTTGGAAACTCACAAATTCCATCAAAATAAGGCATTATTGTGTATCTACATACAAGAAGAAGGCACTCAGTGATGGAGTGCTAGGGTCAAGTTATTGCAAAATCACTCAAAAATTGCACAATAAATCTCAAATCCCCCTCAAGTGTTCTTCCAAATGTTGGTTTAATTCTAGATCCAACTTAAAAAAAAATTGTCACTAAAATGGATTTGATCCCAAAGAAGAATACCAAGCATTCATTCCAAGACACACCAAAGTGGGCTATATTGAGATGAGGCCATGAAATTTGATATTGGCCAATATATTCACCATGGGATCAAAGGACGACAATGTTGTTGCATGTTCTACATACATTGTAAATAAACTTAAATATTTTAACCATGTGAATTCATAATATTTTTGCAACATGAAAAGGAGAGGAAAAACCAAATCAATGAATTGCTTCCATAAAATTGCACGCAATGGTTGCAAAGGAATAGGGCAGGGCTTGGCCTACTCTAATACAATGTTAGAAATAGGGGGCAAAGGTCCTGGTCAAATATTGCATATAGTTCAAATAAAATTATGCCACCAAATCTATAGTGGAGAGAACCCTCACGGGAAAAATCTCCACCTTGACCAATTGATTTCATTGCATGACTTCACGATGCGTTACAATACAGTAAAAAACCTCTTTATATAATGATTTGATTTAGGTTAACTACAATGTTAATTACATGCCACTAGGTCACCTTCTTCCCATCATGTTAAATAAGGGCACTAAGGCCACCTCCTAACCACAACATGAATGACAGGAAACCCAAGGGGTTAGCTCAACCAGTGGTTTCCATCAAGAAATTTGGCTAGCTTCATGTTGATAGGTTCCCGGTTCAAATACCTTTAGGTGAGTCACACTAGTGTACATTGACAGGTTTACTAGGGAATGTTATCCACAAATGCAGGGAAACATCCATTAGATTCCCTGTGAGGTTTTTCTTGGAAAAAAAACATGAATACCAAACCATTAGGGCCTTACATAAATAATGTGAATGACCACCAAATGGGCCACTAAATTGAACATAAACACCATTATACCACCATCCCCTTTAGTCTTGACTTGGAGATAAATAAGACACATGAAACAAATGTATATTTGACCAAATAAATATTTTCTATAGAAAATGTAACATATAATTTGTACAAGTTATGTTTGTATTACAAAAGGGTTAATGGAAATTTAGTTGACATTTTAAAACAATGTAGATAGAGTACCATTTGAAAACATCAACAACATGAAATATATCAATGTACATCAACAAGAAAAATAATACTCCAAGGGAAAATAATGTTATTCGATTGTGAACTAAGACTCTAAAAATATTATTAGAAAGTAAAATAGTAAAGTATAGGAAAGTGTATCATGTAATCTAAGCATGCTATCCACAATTAAATTTTTAAATTGATTATCCTTTAGGAAATAAACGAGCATGCAAGTGAATGAGTTTTTTCCAAACTCTTTCCAAATTGCAAGTTGAATCATACACTTTAGCTTAAGGAACAATGCATTGGTTGGGTGACTTCGTAAGTCCATGTTGTTCCTCTAGGGTTGTGTATAACATGATGCTCATATTAAAGTTGTTCCAACCAAGGTATCTACAAAGTGTTGTCCACCATATAAACCCAAGGGTGTTCCAKAAATTTCTCAAGACTCCCCTTGTAATAGGGTTTTCTAAGAGTTTTCATTCACCTCACAAGAACCTATTCCAGTGATTGTAGTTGTCTACAATCTTGTCATTGTTTGCAATTGCAATTTCTAGGAAATAAATGCTAAATTATAACAAAGAATTCCAACTTTTTCATTATTTTTTAAATCAAAATTAGACTAATGAAAGCTAAACCAATTCCTAATTTGGTTCAAACAATAGTTGAAATGACCATTGTAATATCCCGAGATCCACAGATCTAGATATATGCCTCAATTGTTGTCTATCTGTTGCAGAAAATGTTACTCTCTAGGATTCTGGATGCGGTTAAGGGTTTTTATCTGTGCTTCAATAGTTATGAATGTGTTTTATTGTGTTTACCAGTGTATAATAAACATGCAATAGATAGGAAACATAGAACAACTGCAACCACTTATATTATGAAATATGACTGAAAGTACAATACTACATGCGGGACATAAATGGAATCACTCAGCTAGATCAAGACTAGATGGATCTTAGCTGGAATACAATCAATAATGCTAAATCAAAATGCCCGGAAGTGAAGAAGAATGTTGGATCAGTGGATGAGTAAGATGAACTATTGCATGCAACCGACAACTCACACGACAATTGTTGTAGGACTGGAATGTTCTCCCTGGTGGATAGACTCCTCGAATAACCTTGAAAACTATCTCAAATTGTGCACCTTGACCTCAAATACCCTTTCAGTAATTGTCGGCCCTCTAATGATCTGTACGAACCCTGGATGGTTCCCCTGGGGGTTGGCACACCTCCTAGTCTCAACTGCTATGCCCTAAAGATTCCATCATCGAAAATGGCCTGTAACTATCTCAATATATGCTCCTTGTCCTCCTTTGAACTAGGTTAAAAGGGTTTCCCCAGATCTGGTTCAGTGATCTCTCTGGAACCATGTCTAAGTCTCCACAAGTGTTGCGCCCTCAATAGTTTTCTGGTGTTCCCTGGATGATTCCTCCATCAGAATCTCTCAAGAAGTATTTCAAAAGGAGT
>JASDQU010502291.1:103287-116339 GCA_032191745.1 Picea mariana | reverse complement strand
TTAATGTAAATATCAACATCAACTTAAAAAAAGTAGTACTAAATTTTAAATACAAATAAAAAGGATAGACATTTAAGTGCATTAAGGATCAAAAGTGACAACCTATAATTGTTTCCATTAGGTGAACATATCTGGTGACAATCATTGATTGTCACCATTATTTTGAGGTAGTTTTGGTGATTGGAGTGTTGAGCACTCAACACACCCTAAAAGCCTTATGAAATTTTATCACTTTTTGGGTACCACTTGTTTGATTTTACTAACTAAATTGATTTCACTTTGGGGAATGGTTTATTTTTGTTTTGTTTTCATGACTCTTATCAATCAAGTCAGGTTTGTTTGAACTTATGAAACCTCGTTTATAAAATAACTTGACATCCAAACTAAGAATCTGCAACTAACATTGCACCTAATGCGCTTATGTTCGATGTCGGGAAAATTCAAGTAGGTAAAGTGGCCACACAATTACACTAATCGTCGATCTTTGATGCATCGTCAGCTTCAGTAGAAGGAAGAGTTGGTTTGCGAAAGATATTCTCCACAAAAATCTAGGAGATAGTCGATCCCCATCGACATCGACAAAATACGGGAAGGATAAACATTGACAAAGGCCGTAAAGAAATCACTGATAGCCGATGACCGATGATCTTTATGGGAGTCAGGGAAATATAGAAAGGTTAAAACAATCATTTTTGTCTATGATAAACATATCACTGATCACCGATCCACGATACACTTTTGGCATCAGGACTGTATTAAGAGAGTCAATCGGGGAGCACCTGGGTAGGTTTATCGTCGATCCTTGATACTTTTCATCGTCAACAAGATAGGATCAGGTTTTAGAAATTATAGCTTAAATAAAGTCATGATTTTGATTAACACGAGTAAATGAAGATGTTGGTCTTGAATGCCATATGTCTTCATCAGGTAAGGGTGTCATACGATCTAGTTTCGTCTCGAGTCATCTTAAGGATTCCTGTGTCCTAGTCACACCTCCTAGTCATCTTTGTTGTGTCAGATATGTATAGAAATATCAATCGACATCGGAGCTTTTGAAATAATATATCAAGGAAAAGTGTTCGAAGCAGAATATCAACCCCCGACTCACCAAATGGACTAGCAAAACGATGGGATGTTTTCATCATAAGATACGATTGGATTATGACATTTAATTGATGAGTTAATGCTTCATCCTGCATTTGTTGCTACCTCATGCACCGATTGAACAACGACAATTTTAAATCTCTGATAGGCCACGTTACAACCCGTGCTCGCGCCATCAACCCACGATCCAATGTAATTTTAAACATCTTTGAAGATCTGATGGAAAATTTAATAAAAATACACTCATAACCCAAATTGAATGGCTGATGCGACAAGGTGAGTTCATCCCTATTTAAATCTATAGAACGGTTTTGAACAAATTCATTCTTCACACAAGTTTGAATTCCAGAGCATCCGAAGAAGCAAAGCAAGCGTCTCGAGACTATTTTGCTCCTTAGATGATCAAAACCAGGTTAAAAAATAGGCAAAAGTATGTGTTCAATTTTGTCAATTTGGCAGTTATGATTTATGTATGCATCTGATTTATTACATGTTCTCTAAACTATGTTCTGACTGCAGGTAAAATTCCATTGAGAAATCCAACCATCAGGTGCTCACCGAGAGCACCGAAGCTAAAATAAGCTCAGACAGGTGAAGGTTCTTCTCTTGGTGCGACAAGGCAGCTGGAATACACTCCCAGAGAAGAGTCGGTCATAAAAACCTCAACAAAGAAAGCCTTTGTCCAGCCTCCGGTCTTCAGTGATACCGAAGCAAGCACCAGATCCAAAGTAATTCTCCCACAATGGGGGGACCTTTTCAACAAAATTAGCCGAGAGGAATACCCAAAGTATATCGCACACATTGACCCAGATGTAAGGAAGCTCAATGACCAGGTGTTCCCAAACATTCAACGGTCATATTTTCACATGGTATCCAACAAAACCTTGGTTTTCCCTTGCATAGAGGTTCTGAAATGGATAATTGACCATACAGATGCACATAAATGTTTAATCAATGATGAGAATTTTTAGGTGTGTTAGATTTTTCCTCTTAATAGAAGTCCAAAAATACTACAAGCTCATATACCCAGAGGAGCGACTAAACACCGAATTCATGGTGAAGTTCTATGAATTCCATGACACCATTCGATTGATGGCCTCATGGTGGAAGGAGGACAAGAATTTTACCAACTAGAGCAATGGCTAGTATGGGACAATTAACTTGAGAGATCCATACATATATTTGATGAATCTCATCCACCAACTATCTAGAGAGAAGGACTACTCCAATTTTTCAGAAGCATGGATGCCCTTGGTATACACAATGGATATCTCTAGGAGAAGCTTCAACTAGGGAGTGATAATTTCCAAACAATTGAGCATCTGTGTAGAGCAGGATCAGACGCCGAAAGAAGGGGAAACACCCATTTTCCACATGGCATCATACCTTCTTGATGTCATCTGTGTGAGAAATTTCTTTGCCGACATGAATTTAAGCTGGCATGTTGTGGAGCTCCCGGTCCATGTTTATTTTAGCATATAATGGGAGAAAAGGTATAAAAAATCCTACACACTCATCTGCGATGAATTCATCGCTCGTATACATTTTATTGTATTTAAAACGAAATGCCCAATATTATCCGCAACAACCAAGAGAATGGTAGAAATGGTAAGGCACTAGTATTTAGATGAATGCTCAACCTATATTAGGGTGTTCGGGGCCATCAAAGCACCGCATCTCCTACTTGCTCATGTCCCATAAAGGCTCATTGTGGGAGAAATCTGCTATCAGACTATCCTGCAGGGCTATAATGCTACACTAGTCAAGGGCAAGAAGCGAGCCTTCATACCCTACAGTTTCCATGTGGGGTTTTATCTGGTAAAGGACATTTCTCAAGTCAAATAGGAAGGGCTAATCCAACTTGAATTCAGTTTCCCGACATGTCGATTCTGCAAGCATGACCCTAAAGGCATGGTCCTCCAACATGCTTCGTAGGTATCATCCTCTTGGCCATACGCTCATGATAATTTTGAAGATGAAATTTTCACAGAGTGTGCTCAGGAATAGGAAGAGGTAGTACAGAGGATGGCCAAACCAAATATGACTAGGTTCAAGGCCATGAGAATGGATGAGCAGGTGGAGACAATAGAGAAGTCGACTCAAGAGGCCCTCAGATCCATGGAAGAAATCAGAGCGACAGATACCACAAAGTCACAAAGAAGGGGATTTCTCTTTCTAGAAGGGGCATAGAGAATCATTGATCAGTTGCAAAATGACCCTGATATCGTATAGATGTCGAGGATTCCCACTGATGACCCAATCAAAATAAGAGGAGAGCCAAGTGGCCTAGAGCCAATAAAACTTGAAGAAATCATTGAGCCAAAAAACCTTGAAGTTCCACCACCACAGATTGGATCACCAGGGGGAATTTCAACCCAGCCTGAGATAGCGAGGATATTAGAAAGAAAAAGTGTACCAAATCCCTTGTTTGACCTGATAACCATATATGATGATGATGAGGAGAGTTCATAGGTGTCCCTAGTGACTCCAGGAAAGATTACAGAGGAAAAAGAACCCGAGAGAGCATCTACCCCAGGTCCCGATGCTCAAATTCAGAGCCTTACATAGAGAAATCATGAGGTCCAAAGTGCCTTAGAAATTGAGCTACTCAACATGATGGGAACCCCAATGGACATCTCTAGGGATGAGCTAGGATCGGGAAACCATAAAGAGGAAATTCCACGACAAGAAATCAACATTTAAGCAACCAATTTCCAAGTAAGTACCGAACCTACCCATGGTGATTCAGTTTTGGATGATACCTCACCAAACGATGAGAAACAAACAGAGGCCGAGCCATCAAGACATATGGTAGAAGATTAGGAAACCATCCTAGAACAGGTACACATGATCGGGAGCCTGGGAAATACTCTAGCTTGGGAAGAACAACAAATCCCCGAACCTGTTGTTAAGGTCGTTGATATACAAGAAATGTCCTATGACCGAAATAGAAAATTCATCATGAAGAGAACCACTAAGAAGAGGAGGCTTACATTGGATAGTTCGATTCTCATCACCACAGGAGAAAAAATTCTCAGCACAGAACATGCCAAGGCGTTTGAGCTTATTGGTGTAGGGATGGCTATCACAGATGCCACCTTGGATAGAAAAATAAGAGATGAAAAGGAGTTGGCCGCTGTGATTAAGGATTTGGAGCATCTGCTTCATTTGGAAAAATACTATTAGGACTCCACACAAGCCACGATTTTTTTGAGAAGTGAGTTCCAAGATACTTATGCCAAATTCACAAATGAACGACACCTTTCACTGTAGGTATAACCGACTTTCAAGAAGACACACTTATGGGGCTAGCAACCTAGAAGGACGTTGAGAGGTGGTACGAAAAGGCTCATCAAGTAGTGGAAAGGATAGATTACATCGATGTAGTTCAAAATGTATGACATGCCAAAGAGAATGATATCCAGGTGCTAAGAGATAGAAACATAGACTAGATCAGGAAAGTGGCCGAATAATGGGTGAAAATGGCGCAGGAACCGCAGTGGGAGATTCAAGAGAAGTGGACCGATTGCGAAAAGAGTTGGGAAAAGATTAATTGGGAGATGAAAGGCATCAAACTCCCATAATTCGTCTCATTCGAGGACATTGTCGACTTTCATGACATAGTCAAGCAACATGTAGAACAAGAATCGACATGGACTGCAGAGATATCAAAGGTGGTGAGCATGGCGCCAGGTCAAGTACAACAATTCATGGAGCATCTGATTAAGGCTCAAGTAGTGTTGCAACGGTTAAGTGCTAAAATAATCAAGTACAGAGCATGGGCAGTAGAAGTGAAAGAGATTCTTTCAGCTCCAATGGACCAACACATGTTCTCGTATGCCAACACATGTGAGGAACTCTTCGTCAAATGGTTAGAGTATGAGAAGAGTCATCCGATCTATTAAAACTATTTGATGACTCTTAGAAGACAGATAGATGAAAACACCATGTGGCAATATTTTGTTTTACTTAGCTTGCACTTTTAATAGATATTTTTACTTAATGTTTCATTATAAATAAGAGGATTGACCTTTTAGCAATGGTCGATGGTTTTTGCAAACACCCTCATTTTTGGAATTGTAAAGAACTATTTCTAAACTACCTTAATTGAGAAGTCTTGTTTAGGAGCGGAGACAAACTTCTGTTTTTCTTCAAAAGAGTGTGTGATTGGATTTGAGGAGGAATTACTTTCGACTTTATTTTATGAATGGATGTTGTAATGGGTAACAGTTTATGAATCTATTGATAAGTTAGTTGTTTCAATATTTTTTGTAGTTCTTTCCTCTAATGACGAAAGCAAATTGTTGTGTTAATGTGTGATTAATGCCAGAGCTAAGGAAACTATTTTTCTTTCCATCATTTTATTGCATGTATGTTTTCTTTCGATAATTGTATCTTAGTCAATAATTGAAATACCAACAAGTTAATGTATTAATACTAGGATTGTCATAGGTGTGAATATATTTTTCTACATGCTTGAGCACAAGGGTTATCCCAAGATCATCCTTCTTCAATAGTTAAGATCCCCCCTCTTACTAGCTAGTTTATACCAACACACATATTTTAATCAGACTTATCTAACAAAAGAAAAGACAAAGAGAGAACATTTAAATTGAAGGAGTAACTTTCATAAGAATATATCGTGTCAATCACTACATAAATCCAATTGATTATTTGACCAGATCGAAAGATCTGGAGAACCATTCCACTATCAAACACTATAGAGTCTAATTGGGCTTCAGTGGCGGGTTTGGTTCCTTTTGTTGAGGTAAATGGATTTAGGACCCCTCAACATAATTGGTGCTAGAAGGAGGACCTATTGAATGAATGGATAATGATATTTTTGATATAATATTTCACACATCCTATAGATTCAAAACAATCCACATGCATGGCTAGTCATTCTCAAGACAACCCACATACACCGAGTACTCCTAAAACGAGCAACTCATTCCAACAAGAGGAAGAAAATTTATTCCCTGAAATACCTTACGCCCTTCCCCATGAGGATTTGAACCAGTTTAGAAGAATCACAAGATCTTACGCCTGGAAAATTGGATCACTACCCTTAGCTCCGTTACTTCCTCATAGAAAACAAGTAAGCAGACCAGTGGTTGACACCCCCGACCAATTTTTTGTTCACACAGTAGAAGACCTGATAGATTTATCCCTCATTGATATTGAACATCCCCTTAATTTGATTCCTAAAATACCAGCCGATAACTACTCTGAGCCAAATGATTTTGAATCTACTGAGGAAGGGTTTAACTTGGATCGCTCAGTTTCAGAACCAGACGACATGGAGGATAACAATGATCATAATGAATAAAGGGGAAACCCACCTCAAAATAATCAACCATGGTTGGCCAAATATGATCTGGAAATCCTCAGATGATTACATAACCTCCCTCGACAAACAAAAAATTTACTTCCTAAGTTTGACCCTGAAGCCTCCAGATTTCCTGAAGACCATATTAAAAATTTCATTCTAGCTATTAGACTAATGAATTTACAACATGAAGACATAGTATGTAGGATTTTTCCCTATACCTTTGACAATTCAACCTCAACGTGGTATTTTAACTCTCCTGTAGGGTCCATAACTGGTTGGATGAAATTTCAAAAATATTTTTTAGAAAAATTTGCAGAAGAAACCACTACAAGAGATTTAATGGCTGAATTGTTTGCCGCCACTATGAGTTCAAAATAAAAGGTTAAATAATTCAATCAATGATTTACCACAATCCTGAAAAAATTTCAACTTGAAGCTAAACCCACTCAGGAGTTTCAAATTGAGGTATATGCTAACGATCTCCCTGCTTCTATTTCCATGTTTGTAAAAGGGGTTGCCATGCATACCCTAGATAAAAATTTTGAGGAAGCCAAAACAATTGAATTCCAAATGAAGGGATGTAAAGAGGGCCAGGTCTAACTAGTTAAGAAGGAAGCTCAACCTCCACCCAGGAGAGGACTCTTGTTGACTAGACCCCCAGGAAAACAAACAGAGCAAGGTCTCGAAAAGGGAAGTGGAGACATAGAAGACCTACAACAGATGACAAATAATTTTTCAAATGAAATCATAGATATGAAAATAAGTGTAGGGGAAGGAAACCAAGGCCAAAGTCCTTATAAACCCTTTTTAAAGAGAAACCCATCGTTCAAAGCAATTGAACCTCCCCCAACCAATTTAAACATCATCTCAGGCAATGCAGCATACGACTCTTTCTGTGCCTATCATCAAGAGAAACATTCCGAAAGAAACTGTCCACAATGGGTGCATGCCATGAATTTGATGGCCAATCGGTTCCTATATGAACTTTCCCTTACCAAAAAATCAAGTGGCTCAATGGTAAATATTTCCGATCAAAGATGAAATTTACCCACCAAAAGAAACAACCATGTTGTTGTGGGATTCTGACTTGCCAATGGCTTCCGATGATATATTTGAGGTGCAAGAACCACTCGCTGAGGTTTTGGCTGTGAAAATGTGAAGTAGGGGTCAGCTGGTCTCAAATAACCTTACCATTTCCCAAACTTCTAGAGGAAACCAAACAACCAATCACTCGAAATCACCTTTTGTCTCCCAAAAAAATCCTATAAACATCCATACATGAGAATCACCCAAGATAGACTACAACATAGTAGAATATTTAAAAAGATTGAAGGAAAATGTATCGGTCATGGACATGTGTAGAATTCTCTTGAAAAATGACTTTCTTTTACAAGCCTTGAAGTTAGCAGAAACTCCTATATCAAGCAATGACCAAGGGGAAAACCCATCCCCCATAGATCTAAAAAATAAACCAAATGTGAAAGATTTCTCTGTAGATAAAAGAGGAAATCCTTTTGTCCCACCGTTCCTTTTAACATTTAAAGTCTTCAATAGAAACCTCCATAATTGTTTAGTTGACTCAGGGGCATCCTCTAATGTCATGCCATTATCTATCTGCAAGAAATTAAACGCAATCCCGCTCAAAAGTGATAAACATGTTATACAACTAGACAAAACTAACGTAAAAGTGATTGGAGAACTCAAGGATCTCATGATCAGAATGGATACACACCTGAAATTTGTTCAAGTGATTGACATCATTGTAGTGGATATACCAGAAGCTTATGGTCTGCTACTTAGTCAATATTGGTTCGAAAAGTTGAATGGATATTTTAGCATGGACTGGGCTCACCTATGGTTTCCATTAAAGGGACACACAAACATGATTAGGATCGATAGGGAAAGGCATCTCAAACATATTTTCACCGATTTAGAATACCTAAACAAACCCTCGTTGACATATTTCCCTGTGCTAGGCAACTACTCTTGTGATTCAGATTTCAGGAATTTATCCCCTCTCTCATCTGATGCGCCTCTTACTCAAAACTCCGAAATGAATTTTCAAGAAAATATACCAACCGCGGTGGAAGAAAACCTCTTCTGTCAAGAACCTCTATTGGAAACCATAGACAAAATAGGTGGAGATGAGGAAGTTATTAGGAAAGGATAAGCTGATGATTTTCGCTCACAAGTTTGGACCTTGTACTTTGATGGGTCTAAATCGCAAGAAGGGTCAAGAGTGGGATGTATCCTCATCGATTCGATAGGGAAACAAAATTTCCTATCCCGCAGACTGGAATTTCAATGCACTAATAATACTACCGAGTATGAATATTTAGTGAAAGGACTAAAGAAAGCCATAGACTTAAACGTTGAAGGACTAAAATTTTTCGGGGACTCTGAAATTATCACCAGGCAAGTAAATAATACTATACATTGCAACTCTCCCCACCTGAGAAATTACCAACATGAAGTGCACATGCTAATAGAACATTTTGAGGCCTTCAATATAATAACAATTCTCAAGACGAAGAATAATCTTGCTGATTCCCTGGCTACTGCTGCCTCGAGGCTATCCCCTTTAGAAGACTATGAAGCCTCCTGGTTCACTGTGGAACTACTCTACAAACCATCAGTTCCCAACAGTATTTCTAATTGGAAGGTATTTGAAGGAGATGAAAAGATCATAAACATCTTAACCAGTGAGGAAAATTTCAAAGACCTGGCTATTGACGATGAATTATTCCAAGAGAAACTAGTAGAAATCAACCCCCATGAACAAAGAGGTGAAATAGATAACTCTACTAAAAAACCAAATCCTCATATGATACCAGAAGGGGTAGCCAATTTGGAGAACCTCTTTGACTTAAGGGAAAGATTCAAAGGGTCAAAAAACACAAAGATAGGGAGATCATATCCCATGTATGAGACTATAAACCTAGGAACCCTAGAAAACCCTAAGAATATAAATCTAGGCAAGACAATTGTTATTGGATAAATCGGTAAATGCAGACATAAAATGATCTCCCTATATCCATCTAGATCTAGAACAAAACAAAACAGAACATGGCGCTTTGCTTAGGCTCTAATCATCAAATCTACTACCAAACAAAAGATGAGAGACATACCTTTAAGTGTCACTTCCTTATGTCTTTGTTGTTCATGTTTTGCTCCTGTTCTCTTGTGATACTGATCTTGCAGTGAGACACAAACCAACCAAAGTGAAAATAGTAGAATTATATTCGATGAGAACCTATGCATATGATCAAGGAATTATGCAATAAAATAAAGATAATTCTATAGGAAAGAAGCATGCCACTGTATTATATTAAATAAAAGGAAGAGAGATTACAATCGGATGCCTTGATGTCGTAAGGTTCTTCCCAACAGTTCCTTGCTTCCCACACAGTTCTTGCTCCAAGGATTCTGAGACAGTGGCTCTGATAGCTACTCAAAATCTATCTTGACAAATCAAATCTCAAAGCCAATCTAACCAAGCTAATAATATCAAGCCAAATTTCTAATCTCAAAGGCTCAAGAACTTTCCAAACCCAATCAAGCTAACTTTCTCCATGATAGTTCCTCTCCTTTTATAAGCTGAAGAGGATAAGGTGAGGGGGTTAGGATGATCCCACTAAATCATGAAAGCGAGTAATATCTAAACCATTCGAAGGGCACCTCACCATAGAAGCTTCTCCTTCTAGAAGCATCAAGAAAATGCTCGTTTTTCCCACGTACGAAGGTCGCCGCACCCTAGCTATAATGCAACCTACATAAACTCTGTGACCTAGATATAGTGCAACCTACAGAATTTAGGCATTTCCGCACCCTATGTATAGAGAAACCTTCGGAAATCCTCCTTAATCAGGTTTTTTCAAATGAAAATCCAATTTCTTCTCTCACGTAAAGTTCTACTCCCTTCTTTCTTTAGGAATTCAGGGCACTAACCCCTCTGAAGGAAACATATAGGTTTACATCATTAACAGTCATAGTGGTGACGAAAATAATCTATAACAGAGATCCCCCCAAAGTATGAAGTTAGAACATAGTGATAGCTGAAAAACTTTGTCGAGTGTGTGTAGGGAACAAGGAACAGTGGGTCGGAAACCTGCCAACAAACAAGAAAATACAGTACAATAATATATCATCACTGAGGAAGGCATTCCCATACTCAGAATACAAATAACTCAAAGCATAAATGCCGACATGTGAAGATCCATGTCAAGTAATACTGGTCATGGCCACCAAAAATACATTATGGATCCATGCCAATATGACTCAAATATGAACATATCCATCAAAAATACACTGTGGATCTATGTGTTAAAGACTCAAATTTGAACATAGCCATGAAACATACAATGTGGATCTATGCAACAGTACAAACTGAATATACTCCAACGCAACCTGAATCTGTGAGAAATGATTCAGGGTCTTCATGTCCACCACTCTATAGTACGAATCTAACCATGCAAATACATGTGATGAAGTCGAACATGGTAGAAACCACTTGATTACCGTTCATTAGTGAATATCGTTAACAAGTGCGAGGGAAATCACCATTAATGTCAATGACTCCCAAGTTACTCTAGTACAATCCAACGAGTGTGAATTAATGAGATGAAGTTGAACACTCGGCATAATCTCTCGATCAAGGGTCAATAATGAAAACCCACTATCAAAAGCGAGGAAACCTGCCATTGAGGCATGCAAGTTCCAAGGTACCAATTAGTTTCTAAGTCTAATTCCTGGATAATGAGTTGAAGTCGAAAGGAGAAGACTCATCACAGGAGGGCCTTAATGTATCCCCCATCAATGACATGAAAAAAGTAACAAGATTTGATGTAGATCAGAGTAACAAGTGATTCAGGAATGAATCGGGGATGGCCGACGCAATAGAAGGCTTAAGGACTGCAGAAATGGCCGATGCAATAGAAGGATTTTCGGGTTGAAATTCTCTTTGAACATATTGACGACACAACAATTGCCTTGGAAACACTGACTCAACAATAGGGATCACAAACCAATTTGTAATCTTATAAACGAGTATTATCAAGAGACAAGAGGATTTTCCAACCTAGACACAAAGCAAGTGAAAAGGTATCATGTTAAAAAATTGACTCTTCCATGGAATACAGGTTTATAAACATTTCTTTCCCAATTTTTCCCCCACCATTTTCGGTGAGTACCTCTTTATTTTTACGCAAGCTTGAGGAGGATAACAGATGCTTGTAATGCAAGCTCATCCTTCCGATGAGTCCCTTGGAGTATGTTTAACGAACCCTAGGACGGAGTGGTTCAATCCCATATGGGCCTTTCGATGTTTGTTTAATGAGTCCAAAGAAGGAAAACTCAGGGGTTTTTCATGTTTATAGAGTCTGAAAAACACTTAAAGAGAACTCTCTCAGTTCCTTTTTTGTAAAGTAGTCTGATGAGACCGAAAAAGAGATAACCTATCTCTCAACAGACATTTTCTTCAAATACTTTAACGAGCATAAAAAGAACAAGGTCGCTTGGCATTCTTTTCATGTTTAGAGAGTCTGAAAAGAGCTTAAAGGGAACTCTAGTGGGTTCCTTTTTTCGTATAGCCTTTACGAATCTGAAAAAGTGATAAAATTATACTCAGTTGCATTCTCACATATTTACAAGCACGAGAAAGAGAAAATACTAAGATCGGGAACTTATTCTCATGTATTTATGAGCATGAGAAAGAAAAAAGACTAAGCTCAGGATTGTTTTCATTTTTACGCAAGCTTTAAAACAAAACAAAACTATGCTTGGGATAGATTTTATTTTCACACAAGCTTAAAAACTAAACAAAACTATGCTTGGAACTAGTTTCATTTTTACACAAGCTTGAACAAGAGGAAACTATGCTTGGTCCTGGTTTAATTTTTACACAAGCTTGAACTAGAAGAAACTATGCTTGAGGTAGGTGGTTTCATTTTTACACAGAATTAAAAACTATGCTTGCGACTTCCCAACGCATGGTTCACAAATTTGCATGGTTGGTACTTAGCCCCCAGCTTAAGAATCTAGTGGTTTAACTTCAGTATGAAGTCCAGAGGATAAGGCAAACGCCCCCCAAGCTTTGTTTCATTTACATGCAAAGGAGAATGGAATGAAGCTTCAAATACTAGACGAAGGACTTGACTCAAACAGAGAGGGGGAGGTTGTTTCATTTTTTACCAAGCTTGACACATGCAAAGAACTATGCTCGTAACCTCTGTTTCATTTTTTAACGAGGTTTCTACAGAGACGCAAAAAAATATCCTCATAACTGGTTTCATTTTTTAACGAGCTTGAAATCTGAAAACCATGCTCGTAGCTGGTTTCATTTTTTAACGATCTTGAAATCAAAAAATCATGATCGAGAATCCAGGGTCAATCCCTCTGTTTCATTTTTTAACGAGCTTGACACAGAAACAAGTACTATGCTCGTAACCTCTGTTTAATTTTTTAACGAGGTTGCCACAAAGACGAAAAAACTATCCTCAGGGCTAGTTTCATTTTTTAACGAGCTTGAAATCAGAAAACCATGCTCATGGATGGTTTCATTTTTTAATGAGCTTGAAAATAAAAAAAACCATGCTCATAGCTGGTTTCATTTTTTAAT
>JASDQU010502291.1:28489-38997 GCA_032191745.1 Picea mariana | reverse complement strand
ATGGTGACCTGCTTAATGGACTTTCACCTTGGTGCAAGCTTCCACACAGTAATTGTGGATTTACCCTCCAAGGAGCCCGAGTGAGTTTGACCAATGTCTGTTCCAGGTACAATGAGACTTCCCTTCACCGCCACCTTGTGTAAGTACCTAAATATTATGACAACTAAAGACACCAATTCGCAGTAATTCCCTGGGTGGGTACAGTCGACTGTCCGATCCAAAACGTATGGGCAGGCTAACAAGTCCTGAAAGCAACCCGAGAGGCTCCCACACATAATTGTGGGTATACCTCCAAGTGACCCCCAATATATGATCCGACCACTACAAACAGTTGAACCACAGAAGGATAATCTCCTTAATTCGCTCGAATGAAACCTCATGCGTAACCCCTGTGTGAGAGGGGGATCCCAGAAAACCAATATGACAATTGGATTTGACTCTCCCTAGCTCAGGATGCTAATGTTTGTTTTGAAAACTTTGGAGAGCTGTACTCATAGCCTAATCCAAAGTGCTAACCCTACTCTACTGTTGGTGGAATATCCTAAAAAACAAAAAAGTTCTAGACAATTTTTAATTAACGTTCGTTTTACAGTTGTTCTTTACTCAAAGGGTACGCGAAAGTGAAACTGATGGAATGAGGACTCAATTCCCAAAAATATGCATGAAAGATGATAAGAAATCGTTTCTTTTCAATGAATGCCTATTTAAGGGAAAGAGAAAGAGTCATTTTCACTTTCAAACACTAATATGAAATGTCCTCTATCAATTGGTTCTCAATCGAATCCAATGCAATGCTAAAACATTTTCAAAAAATGCCTTCTAATATGAAAACCAATTCCTAAAATGCGTCTTTTGTCATTTGTATGCGAATGATGATTCAAATGCAAAAAACTTCTCCTGTTAATTTCCCTTTCAGATCAAGGAGATTCGGATAAGTATGAGAAAATTTCGCACAAACAACACACTCTCTTACTATCAAACAAGAGAAATAAAACCAAAAACGGAAAAGTAAGGAGAAAGAGATTGGACAAGATGACCTTAAAGAACCAAATGAGAAGATTCACAGACTTCTGATGTCCTTCACCAGAGTTTCTACTTAGTCAGACAAGAGAGAAAAACGCAGTGGATTGATTCCAAGTTCTCAATAGGAGCAAAAACTCAAAATAAGGGAGAAGCTCACAAAATATGAACATCAAAGTGCCTACTTCTCAGAAAGAAGAGGGTCAAATGTCATTAGGAAGATGTAATGAAGAATCAAGAAGCTGGACAAGGGAAAAAAACAGAGACTGAGTTGCAAAAAAACACAATTCTGGAAGGTAATTTTGCAAAAAAAAAAGGCTGGTGCTCTAGTGTAAGGGCCACCAGAGAGTTATAAAGCTATGTCTGAGACCATTAGGGAGTGTTGGCACTCTGCTAACATGGGCATAGGGGCGCCAGGCTTAAAAAGCTCATAAAAATGTCCAAAAACCCAAATTGTCAGTCAAATTTTGACATTCAAGCTGAATGTGATGGGGAAAAGAGTCAATCAACATATGAAATCAAACATATGGGGTGAATAAGGTCTGAAAACAACAAAGGGTAAGACAAGGTCTATGCAGAAAAATCAAAACCAAAAGTTTTGATTCGTTCCCCAGTACGATCGCCAGTTTCTGTTGAAGGAAAATCTTCCCATGGACAGGCAGGTCTCCTCAAAGAGCTAGACTCTTAACTCTAAGACAAAAAGTGCTTATCATGGTCACTGAATTCCTTTTAGGCCTACACAAACTAATGCATGAAGAGGGAGGAGGAAAGACATACCTTTTACCGGTGTTTGTTCCTGCATGCTCCGAGTTGAACTCCAATCTTGAGCTCCTCGATAAGCCCTGTAGACAAACAAAGTACAACCACTTCCTATTCTATCAAGATTAGTTCAAAGCAGACCTATCTACTTAGATAAAAATTCATGTAATGTCAAACACAAATTAGAAAGAAATAGGCCAAGCATATTACATTAATGAGGACAAAAATTTATTTACAGCCATAGATGGAATGTAGCAGTTTCGTCAAGTTCTCCTCGCCTAACCCTTGCTCAAAAGCTCCACGATCGGAATGACGATAGCTTCATTGATTAGCCTCCACTTCACTGTGTGTTCTTATGAGATCATAGGTTTCATGCTTCTCATACCTTCTCCAAATATCACTTATGAGATCATAAGTTTGGTATGATTCTCTATCCAGGTCCCCCTTTCACCATGAGAAAGCTTGCTTATATAGCCTTGGAGAGGCTCAACCACTTGAGATATCATTGGGGTGAGTGGAGGATTTTCCTCCTTGAGTTAGGGATCTTCTCTAAGATCATGGCTGGACGAGGGATTCGAATCCAACTACCTTCCAAGATTGAAAAGATCTTTCCCCCATTCTTCTCAACAAACCAACTGTTGCCCAGAATAGGTAGCACTCCATCAAAAGGGCCATCAGAGCGTTATAGCGCTCCCAAGTAGGATTTAGTGGGGCACCAACACTCCTGAGAGTAGGAGTGCTCCTTCAAAAGGGCTGATACAGTGTTATAACTCTCCCATATAGTGTATAGGGGAGTGCCAACACTCCTGAGAGAGGTATAGGGGAGCGCTCTCCTCCAAAAACTCAGTTTTTTGGGTTCTTTCAGATGGCAAGAGGTACATAACTCTAGTTAACCATTCCTCTTCTTCAAAATCAATCGTTTGAGGTGTTTCAAGTGTCTTTTTGATGTCGTTATAAGTATGAAATAGGCAGCATGGCAATATGCTTTTCTTGACACTTGTGACACTTGTGAGAAAAATGCAACACATGCGACACTTGTAATGACGACACTTGCGACACTATCGAAGTGAGTAATTTTGATGTGAAACAAAGAGTTAGAGTGGATTATCCCTATGGTGGTACAAGACAAGAAGACATGAGAGATCAGGATATGTGTAGATCTCAGGAAGCTGAATGATGCTTGTTTTCATGACCCCTTCCCTACACCATTCACTGACGAAGTTTTAGATAATGTGGGAGGCCAGGAAGTATATTCTTTTATAGATGGATTTTCAGGATACTATCAGATCCGGATTGCCAAGGAAGATCACCATAAGACCACATTTGCAATAGAATGGGGATCCTACCAATATACATTGATGCCATTTGGATTAAAGAATTCCCCAACCATATTTTTCAGGGTGGTGGTCGAAGCATTCAAGGAATTTCTGCATAAATTTCTAGAAGCATATTTTGATGATTGGACTATTTATAGTTTATTGAAGAATCATATTGAATGTCTAAGGCTAATGTTGGATAAATGAAGGCAGTGTCAAATTTCCTTTAACCTGAAGAAATGTATTTTCTTTTCACCATTTGGAGTGTTGTTAGGTCATATCGTATGCAAGCAAGGATTGTTGGTAGATCCATCCAAAATTGCCATTATAGTTGATCTACCCGCTCCTACTTCAGTCAAATAGCTACGCACTGCGCTAGGAAACACATGATAATATAGGAAATTAATTAAAGGATATGATCAGATTACAACACCCATGGAGAATTTGTTGAATAAATATTTTCAGTTTAGTTGGACAGAAGAATTCCAGCAGAGCTTCGACACACTGAAACAGAAAATGGTTAATGCGCCTAGTCTAGTTTTCCCAGACTGGGCCAAGGAATTTCATGTGCATGTCAATGTGTCTTCCATTTCTTTAGGAGTTGTGTTAGCACAACATGGAGGAGGAGATATTGAACACCCATTAGACTTTGCTAGTAGGAAGCTATCAACTGCTGAGATTAATTATACCACCACTGAGCGAGAAGGGTTAGCCATGGTATATGCATTGCATAAATTTCATAGCTACTTGTTGGGAGGACACTTTAAAATGTTTATTGATCACTCCACATTGAAATACCTAGTCAACAAGCCAGTGTTGGGGGGAAGGATATGCAGATGGATTCTGCTATTTCAGGAATATGATTTTGAGATCATAGTAAAGCCAGGGAGAATGAACAAAGGTCCTGATCACTTGTCAAGGTTAGAACATGGTGAAGAGTTGACCAATTTGGAGGATGCACTACCATATGCACAACTATTGACCATTATAAATATTGATGACCACTTCATAGAGATATTCCAGTTCCTATCAATAGGAATGACACCTTGTGAGTACACAATTCCTTAGAAGAAACAACTAGTAGTGCACGCTGTAGACTTCTCACTTATACCTGGACATCTATATAAGATGGGACCTGATGACATATTAATAAAATGTGTTATGGAGGCAAAACGACCACTAATCCTCGCAGAATCTCATGAAGGCATTGCAGGAGGAAATTACACAGGGAAAGAAATTGCGTAGAAGGTTCTTAGAGATGGACTTTGGTGGCCTACCTTACACAAAGATGCTAAAGACTATTCCAGAGCCTACGATGTATGCCAAAGAGTTGGGAAACCTTCCAGAAGAGATGAAATGCCATTGGAACCACAACTGACCCTACAAGAATTCGATAAATGGGCCATTGACTTCGTTGGACCTATAAACCCACCAGAAAAGCGTGCAGGAGAAAGGTACATAATTACAACAACATAATACTTGACCAGAAGGGTCGAAGAAAGAGTAGTTAAGGAATGTACTACAAGTACAACTATACGCTTCATATTTGATGACATCATAACCAGGTTTGTATGCCCAAATATCCTTATGAGTGATCAACATATACATTTCATCAATAAGACATTTGAAGCCTTGACTGAAGAATTTGCAGTCCACCATCAAAAGAGCACACCATACCATCCACAATAAAATGGGACAGTTGAAGCATTCAACAAGATCTTGGAGAAAATGCTAACGAAGATTTGCAGTGTGAACAGGGATTATTGAGATCTAAGAGTACCAACAATATTATGGGCCTATAGAACCACTTGAAACAAGCTGACAATGCAGACACATTTTAAGTTGGTATATGGTCTTGAAGCTATTGTTCCAATGGAATATATGGTACCAAGCCTAAGAATTGTTGCCTTTAGAGATATGGATGACCCTGGCACTGTTCAAGAGAGGCTTGAACAATTGGTTGAATTGGAGAAAGACAGATTTATTGCAGGATTCCATCAACAGGTTTAGAAGAAAAGAGAGAAGGCCTATCATGATAGGCACATCAAGAAGAAGGCATTTAGACAAGGTGATCAAGTCTTGATATATGACAATAGGTTCATCAAATATCTTGGGAAGTTCAGAACGCATTGGCTAGGGCCATATGAGATTGCTTATGTTACAGAGGGAGGAGATGCACAGTTGAAGACACTGAATGGGGAGTGGAATGAAGGATTAGTGAATGGGAGCCAATTGAAATTGTACTATGAAAACAAGTTGCCCCGTAGTTCTGAGTAAATGCAAGAAGAAAAGGGTCTAGGTACAAGGTGCAATCAAACTGGGTACCAAACAAAGAAAAGATAGTCTACACAAGGAGGAAAAGGAGGCATAGAGAAGAAAGTAGAGGCTACACTACATAGTCCGAAATTGAAGTACAACAGGAAGTTGAGATATGAAGTGCCTTGGGACGAGTCACAGGTGAGTGTTGGGGGCCTGTTGGCCCTTGGTTATGGAAGCAAGTGAATATCAAGGAAGAAAAAGGAGAATGCAAACTTAGCAGAAGACACAGTGACTGTTATTGGGTCGAAGTGAGAAAAAGAGCAGATAATATGGAGAGAAGCAAGACGTTGGATGAGGAGATCGAGGATGATGAATCAACAAGGAAGAAGGATCGTGGAAAACTCAGCAAGTGGAAAAAGACACCATTAGATGCTTTGGAGAACTGCATGAGAAGGAAGGAAAGACAGGCTAGCAAAGCCCTAAAAATATGGGTCAAGTTGACCTAGGGTTTTAGACACCTAGGGTTTTGGTATCTAGGGTTTTGGACACCTAGGTTTTGGCCTATGGATGTCGGTGAGATATTGTAATGAATAAATAAAGGTCACGAGAACCTATTTTGGGTTGGTNACGATATTGTTCGGTATATTTGTATTGATGTTAAGAGTGATTATTGTTGTGTGAGAGAGAAGCGCTAAGTGTGAGAGCCTTCTAGTATTGTAAGATCTTCAGTTGGGTGCGAGGATCGACCCTGCAGCTAGGTGTGCAGGGAGGGGAGAGAAAGAGAAGAGAAGAAAGAGGATTTGCTGGCTAAGAGTGCAGACCAGAACTGTATGCTTCATTTGAATATATTATAAAGCACAATTCTATGGATGTAGCAGCTCTAGAGAGAGGGTGAACCACGTATATTTTGTGTTGTGTGTGATTGGTATTCTATCTCTATCATTGATATACTATGATTGCATTACTATTTTAGATCTGATAAGTAGATGTGCAGAGTATATCCAATATGATAAGTGATATATGAATGATGTGTTGTTCTTGTATTAGATCCACTTGATATTCCCCTTGCTTGTAGACATCTCTGTCCTACAACCCCCTCATAACTGCTTCGGGTGAGACTGCATCTGCTTCGCAGGTGTTTCCAAAAGGGCCAATATTTAGGGCTTGTTGGTGCCCTCTTAGAGATGAACCTTGGGTCTTCCCCTATGCCAACACAAGGTAACAATGCCCGAGCAACATTACACAAGCACATAGAGGAATGCAAACAGATTTTTAGGGAAGTCAGCGACTGGATGGGCATCATCTCTCGACGCAACCAAGTCTTGGAGGAGGTGCGCACAAAGATATAAGTGTTGAATGAATAAGTTGAAGCTACAATGGTTCCTATGGGGAACAACAGAAGTTTGATCAAATCCAATAGGCGGACAATGAGATGAATGCCCTCTTTGAGGCTCAGTCCATAGCAAAGAAAGAGCTCCGCGAATTCTGACCTATTATTTAGGTAGTATACATGAAAATGCATCAAGTTGATGCAACAACAGAATCTGAGTGGAACTTGTTGGTCGCATCCAATACAAAGGCGGATAGCAAGGAGACAACTCAACAATTTGTTGCAGAGGCATCACTCCTTGCCAGGAAATGGCAGGATAAAGTGGGAAACTTTCAAGGAGTAAAACAACGAGACTTAGAATTGGTACCATAGTTGGGCCCTTCATTTGAAGAGGTAAAATAAGAGAAAGAACAAACAAAAGAGCCCAAGGAAGAAAAAAAGGAGGACAAGGGAAAACAATAGATGCTCCTGGGAGATGCGAAAGAACCAAGTACTTGACTCGAGGGCGAGTCAAGGATTATGGTCGGAGCCTGTTGGGACCTTCATTTTTGGATAAGGAATTGTGCAAGTTTTGACTAAGAATGAGTTGTGCAAGCTTCAACAGAGGCTGGACATCATATCGAGAAAGAGTAACAAAAAGTAGTTGTGAAGGTTAGTGTAATGCTAGCTAAGAAACATACGGCTGCAACAGAACAAGAAAGCATCCAAGCCGAGAAGGACGACACAACCCAGCTTATACATAGTGATGAACATAATTGTAAAGGGGTTGATTAGTTGTTGTGATTTCCATTTTTGTTGTTGTTCAATCAAGTCGTGAGTCTGTAATGAATTTGATCTATCAATTCGAGAGTTGGAGCTCTATGACATGAGTTTAGAGTCAAGAGTCTGTACATTGCACTATGGTGTAATTATGAGTTTGTAATCACAGAAAGATTCTGAATTAAATATGAAGAAGGACCTAAATTTTCAAATATGATGTATATTTATGTGTTTTCTTATGCGTTACAACATTTCCTTATGGTATGTAAGTTCTATCTAATGGTTCTACGTTTAAATTCTTGTTCGCAAAGTAAGTAGGTTTGATTCTTGCACATGTATGGCTCTGATATGTTCATGTCTCTTACACAAGATCAAGAATGAGTCCTGAAAGCCCTATGGATCCTCTTAAGTATTTTCCCTAGCCTTCCCTATATATCTGTCTAAGAAGTGCTTTGGGTGAGTGTTGGCCCTTGACCAAGTTTTGGGAGATCCTTGGTTACGTTTGACCTATTTTGGGACTTCGACAACCTGTCAAAGGAGGAGTGCAAGACAAAGCAGATATCACGAGATCTCGGCCCCTTTTTGGGTCCTTTTTTGGATTTGGGATTATGTAACGGGTATGGGATGTTGGTCCATGGGTTCACCCATGTTTAGGCCTATTTTGTAAAGTATAAATAGATGTCTAGGCAATGTAAGAAGAGAGCAGTTACAAATGGCTAAGTGATAGATCTATGTGATTGAAGGATTGTAAGTGCTTTGTGCATACTGTGTGAGACTTGTAGATCTATGTGCAAGTGACTATAAGAAGGCTTGGTGATTTACCCTAGCTCAAAGAAGGAGGATCTGGCGGAGTGCACGCAGATCTCCTGTCTTTTACAAAGTAGGATTTTGATGCTATGTGTCTGTAAGAAGCTTGACAAAGATAATAATGAAGAAGAGTTGGTGGACGTAGCCCCAGGGTGGGGATGAACCATGTATATGTTGTGTTGCTCTACTTTTTGAAATGTGTTGATGTGTTTATGTATTTACTTGATAGGTGCTTTGATATAGATAGATATATATGTTTATGCTTTGTGTTAATGATGTATATGGATGTTAGATCTGACTTATATGAATGTGCAAGTGCCTGAATCTATTAGATATAACCTACTTTTCTATGATAAGTGCTTAGATACATCAGATCTGAATGAATGATGTGATTCTTTGTTTTATCTGTGAAGTAGATAATGGTTAAATATTAATGAATTGTCAGTGCTAAGTGCTATGTTAAGTATTACAATCATAGATCTGTGTCCCAACGAAGGTTGTAGACACTTGAGTCTTGCAACCACCCTTGCCTCTACCTCAGGTAAGAATTCATCTACTTCGCAGGTGTTGCTGAAAGCATCGGTAGTTAGGGTTTTTTTGGTGCATTGTTGTAGTGTTGAACCCTGGGTCTACCCCTGTGCCAACAAATGGTTTTGTTGTCGGGACCTGAAACTGTGATTGCTGGGAACTAAGGAAGAATAAGCTTTGTTCAAAGATCCATCCTAAAACTGTGAAATCTACGTACGTAGATTTTTTTCCCTAGTGCGTAACATTCTACTTGACCTGTGAAGCTCTGTGCCAAGATAAGAGGTCAGATCTAAAGAAAAGAGGCAAGATCTGCAAGCTTTGTGCTCTGATAAAGGTAAGAATAGTGAAAAGTTCTATATCTACAAGCTCCATGCTCTATAGAAGTAAGATAAGTGGAAATTTTTGTTTCAAAAGTATGGATCTATGTATGTTTGATAGATTCTATCTTAGCTTGAAAACTAGGGCACTAATAGATGAAAGAAGGGTTGATATGCGTAGATCTGATAAGAATAGTGAAAGATATGTTATACCTATGCATAGAAAGAATGTTTGGACTAACAAGTGGATGTAAGATCTTAGAAAGAAATTTTTGTAGGTTAGCTAATATGACCCTAGCGTGTAGTATAGAAAGAGATGGGAATCATTTAAAAGAAAGAGAGGATTAACCCTCTATTACAGTTGCAGAAAACCAAGACACCTTGATAAGGAATGCCCTGGGAGAAGACCTAGTTGTCTTTGTTGCAAAGCTATGGACCATGAAGTATTGGATTACCATAGAATGATTGATAAGCTTGAAGAAATGAACATGAGACAAGAAAACCCTAAGGCATATCCAAAAACTACGATTATGGTAGAACCCCAGAAAGAATCAGAGAAAGTATTTCTACAGATGAAAGAAACCCTGAATGATCACCGACATGTCAGTTTATCAGATGTCTTCAAAGAAAAAGAATGCCTTGAATAAAGAATAGGAGACTTCGACATTGAATGTGTTCTATATGAGGAAACACAGGTGAATATCATGACAGAAAGAAATTGGGAGCTTTTAGGGAAGCCTGCTATGACTCCTTCATTGGGAGGAATAGGTCTATTTTGAGGAAAGATGATAAACCTATGTTGAAATCTCACCCATATATCTATGAATGTCAATGGAACTTCGACAGAGGAAGATTTTGAGATTATTAAATTTATTGAGAACAACGCTCCATTTACCATGTTACTAGGATAACCTTGGATTGAAAGAAATCAGGCCAGAAGGCAAGAAGAAGAAGAAGTTTTAGAGAAGAAGAAGCAAGAGTTAAAAGATTTTATGACTAGAAAGATCACACACTTAATTGAAGAACAAAAGAACAAATAGAAGTTATTCAACACTAGAGACCTGGATATCGAAGTTGCAAGAACACTAGACGACCCACAGAAGATTGAAGTACCTGTTCTAGATAAAGAAGAAGTATCAGCCTCGAATCTTAGGAAAGAATCTCAACAACGCGAAGTAAATATGCCAATAGAAGATAAGAATCAGAATGGAAAAAGGCATACTAATACGAAGCTCACTGGAAAGAAATATAGAAAAATAAGTAAGAAGAGAGCTAAGATCGACAAGTTACAAAAGGTTCCAAAGGGAACTTCGCAGAAGGAAAATTTGTAAAATTGGAGCTTCGTCGGGATAACAGAACATCGTCACATGGAACTTTTCTAGGGCGAAGCAATATAGCTGTTGGGACCAATAT
>JASDQU010502291.1:18219-28439 GCA_032191745.1 Picea mariana | reverse complement strand
TAGCAAAGAAAGAGCTCCACGAATTCCAACCTATTATTTAGGCAGTATACATGAAAATGCATCAAGTTGATGCAACAACAGACTCTGAGTGGAACTTGTTGGTCGCGTCCAATACAAAGGCGGATAGCAAGGAGACAACTCAACAATTTGTTGCAGAGGCATCACTCCTTGCCAAGAAATGGCAGGATAAAGTGGGAAACTTTTAAGGAGTAAAACAACGAGACTTAGAATTGGTACCATAGTTGGGCCCTTCATTTGAAGAGGTAAAATAAGAGAAATAACAAACAAAAGAGCCCAAGGAAGAAAAAAAGGAGGACAAGGGAAAACAATAGATGCTCCTAGGAGATGCGAAAGAACCAAGTACTTGACTCGAGGGCGAGTCAAGGATTATGGTCGGAGCCTGTTGGGACCTTCATTTTTGGATAAGGAATTGTGCAAGTTTTGACTAAGAATGAGTTGCGCAAGCTTCAACAGATGATGGACATCAGAACGAGAAAGAGTAACAAAAAGTAGTTGTGAAGGTTAGCGCAATGCTAGCTAAGCAACATACAGCTGCAACAGAACAAGAAAGCGTCCAAGACGAGAAGGACGACACAACCCATCTTATACATAGTGATGAACATAATTGTAAAGGGGTTGATTAGTTGTTGTGATTTCCATTGTTGTTGTTGTTCAGTCAATTCGTGAGTCTGTAATGAATTTGATCTATCAATTCGAGAGTTGGATCTCTGTGACATGAGTTCAGAGTCAAGAGTCTGTACATTGCAATATGGTGTAATTATGAGTTTGTAATCACAGAAAGATTCTGAATTAAATATGAATAAGGACCTAAATTTTCAAATATGATGTATATTTATGTGTTTTCTTATGCATTACAACGTTTCCTTATGGTATGTAAGTTCTATCTAATGGTTCTACGCTTAAATTCTTGTTCGCAAAGTAAGTAGGTTCGATTCTTGCACATGTATGGCTCAGATATGTTCATGTCTCTTACGCAAGATCAAGAATGAGTCCTGAAAGCCCTATGGATCCTCTTAAGTATTTTCCCTAGCCTTCCCTATATATCTGTCTAAGAAGCGCTTTGGGTGAGTGTTGGCCCTTGACCAAGTTTTGGGAGATCCTTGGTTACGTTTGACCTATTTTGGGACTTCGACAACCTGTCAAAGGAGGAGTGCAAGACAAAGTAGATATCACGAGATCTCGGCCCCTTTTTCGGTCCTTTTTTGGATTTGGGATTATGTAATGGGTATGGGATGTCGGTCCATGGGTTCACCCATGTTTAGGCCTATTTTGTAAAGTATAAATAGATGTCTAGCCAATGTAAGAAGAGAGCAGTTACGAATGGCTAAGTGATAGATCTATGTGATTGAAGGATTGTAAGTGCTTTGTGCATACTGTGTGAGACTTGCAGATCTATGTGCAAGTGACTGTAAGAAGGCTTGGTGATTTACCCTAGCTCGAAGAAGGAGGATCTGGCAGAGTGCACACAAATCTCCTATCTTTTACGAAGTAGGATTTTGATGCTATGTGCCTGTAAGAAGCTTGACAAAGATAATAATGNAAGAGTTGGTGGACGTAGCCTCAGGGTGGGGATGAACCACATATATGTTGTGTTGCTCTACTTTGTGAAATGTGTTGATGTGTTTATGTATTTACTTGATAGGTGCTTTGATATAGATAGATATATCTGTTTATGCTTTATGTTAATGATGTATATGGATGTTAGATCTGACTTATATGAATGTGCTAGTGCCTGAATCTATTAGATATAACCTACTTCTCTATGATAAGTGCTTAGATACATCAGATCTGAATGAATGATGTGATTCTTTGTTTTATCTGTGAAGTAGATAATGGTTAAATATTAATGAACTGTCAGTGCTAAGTGCTCTGTTAAGTATTACAATCATAGATATGTGTCCCAACGAAGGTTGTAGACACTTGAGTCCTGCAACCACCCTTGCCTCTACCTCAGGTAAGAATTCATCTACTTTGCAGGTGTTGCTGAAAGCATCGGTAGTTAGGGTTTTTTTGGTGCGTTGTTGTAGTGTTGAACCCTGGGTCTACCCCTGTGCCAACAAATGGTTTTGTTGTCGGGACCTGAAACTGTGATTGCTGGGAACTAAGGAAGAATAAGCTTTGTTCAAAGATCCATCCTGAAACTGTGAAAGCTACGTACGTAGATTTGTTTCCCTAGTGCGTAACATTCTACTTGACCTGTGAAGCTCTGTGCCAAGAAAAGAGGTCAGATCTAAAGAAAAGAGGCAAGATCTGCAAGCTCTATGCTCTGATAAAGGTAAGAATAGTGAAAAGTTCTATATCTACAAGCTCCATGCTCTGTAGAAGTAAGATAAGTGGAAATTTTTGTTTCAAAAGTATGGATCTATGTATGTTTGATAGATTCTATCTTAGCTTGAAAACTAGGGCACTAATAGATGAAAGAAGGGTTGATATGCATAGATCTGATAAGAATAGTGAAAGATATGTTATACCTATGCATAGAAAGAATGTTTGGACTAACAAGTGGATGTAATATCTTAGAAAGAAATTTTTGCAGGTTAGCTACTATGACCCTAGCGTGTAGTATAGAAAGAGATGGGAATCATTTAAAAGAAAGAGAGGATTAACCCTCTATTACAGTTGCAGAAAACCAAGACACCTTGATAAGGAATGCCCTGGGAGAAGACCTAGTTGTCTTTGTTGCAAAGCTATGGACCATGAAGTATTGGATTGCCATAGAATGATTGATAAGCTTGAAGAAATGAACATGAGACAAGAAAACCCTAAGGCATATCCAGAAGCTACGATTATGGTAGAACCCCAAAAAGAATCAGAGAAAGTATTTCTACAGATGAAAGAAACCCTGAATGATCACCGACATGTCATTTTATCAGAGGTCTTCAAAGAAAAAGAATGCCTTGAAGAAAGAATAGGAGACTTCGACATTGAATGTGTTCTATATGAGGAAACACAGGTGAATATCATGACAGAAAGAACTTGGGAGCTTTTAGGGAAGCCTGCTATGACTCCTTCATTGGGAGGAATAGGTCTATTTTGAGGAAAGATGATAAACCTATGTTGAAATCTCACCCATATATCTATGAATGCCAATGGAACTTTGACAGAGGAATATTTTGAGATTATTAAATTTATTGAGAACAATGCTCCATTTACCATGTTACTAGGATAACCTTGGATTGAAAGAAATCAGGCTAGAAGGCAAGAAGAAGAAGAAGTTTTAGAGCAGAAGAAGCAAGAGTTAAAAGATTTTATGACTAGAAGGATCACACACTTAATTGAAGAACAAAAGAATAGATAGAAGTTATTCAACACTAGAGACCTCGATATCAAAGTTGCAAGAACACTAGACGACCCACAGAAGATTGAAGTACCTGTTCGAGATAAAGAAGAAGTATCAGCCTCGAATCTTAGGAAAGAATCTCAACAACGCGAAGTAAATATGCCAATAGAAGATAAGAATCAGAATGGAAAAAGGCATACTAATAYGAAGCTCACTGGAAAGAAATATAGAAAAATAAGTAAGAAGAGAGCTAAGATCGACAAGTTACAAAAGGTTCCAAAGGGAACTTCACAGAAGGAAAATTTGCAAAATTGGAGCTTCGTTGGGATAACAGAACATCGTCACATGGAACTTTTCCAGGGTGAAGCAATATAGTTGTTGGCACCAATATAACCATTCGGTCGACCCCCCCGAATGGGTAGAAAGGCATTTATGGTTCACCACCAGACCATTGGACCGCGCCATAATGGACAAAACAGAGTTAATGAAGGCTTCTCGACCATTGCAAGCAATCCGTTGCCAATTTATCTATTTATCCCCTTGCGCCATGCACCAAGAACACTTTTTCTAACCGTGAATCTGAGCCCGCAGACTTGTTGATTTTACATAGTGATCATTGCGTTATTTCCCTATATCCTATTGCATTGTCTAAGTTACTCCTCGAACCCAAAGATTTCCAACCCCGAGCGTGTATGTCAGACGAGTTCAGAATTGTAGAGAAAGTTGTTGAAGAACTTATGATCAACCTCATGACTGAAAGAGTCATGTCGATGTCTGCAGGTATACAAGCTTCATCGATGAGAACGATGCAAGCCTCTCCGTTCACTGCTCGTGGAGCCAGACCATCCAGACTATCAGCAAAAAAGAGAACCAAGCATAGAGACGACCTTTCAAATGAAAAATTGATTCCAACCATATTACCTTATTACATCCTACCTCTGGATGGCATGGTGAATAGTTATAGTGTGCGAAGAGAATTCGAGTACACCATGGTCACTGCATACCTCCCGAAGGGGATACACGTAGTGCGAGCAAAGCAGGATAAGATCACATCATTGAATTTCAGTGACTTCAACCTCGAAGATCGAAAGATCGATGGTATTCTCACCCCATACAAGTACCTAACTAGAACTAAGGGGAAGAAGTCAAAGATAATCCCCCAGTCATGGACAATGAACCTCGTGCAGTCCACCCTGCTAAATGTCATGAAGATCCCACACTTTAGAAGACACCAGGAAGTCAACGCTTGTGTTAAGATTCTACTGTCGTGTTACCATGGCGGCTACTTATGGTGGCTACTTACAATTGACCCAATGCTGATCCATAGGATCAAAGGATTCAGTATGAAAGGACCCGACTTGCAAGACTTTTATCCAGGAAAAGCCGCAGATCGCGCACTTGCACAAAAGATCAAGGCTACATATGGTGACATTGAGAAGGGAACAAGAGGCCACAAGGTAGATTCCATCCAGAGTGGCATAGTGCACCTATCATGTCAACTGATAGATGGAAATTTAGTAAGGAGGAAACAACATACATAGGTCACCATCTTTGTCGTTGACCTCGCAGGGAAGTGCGCGGAAGGCCTACAGATGAAATGGGCGAAGTACCTAGTTAACCAGTTGGAACTAGATTGTTGAGAAGCATAGGATCAGGGTTATGAATTTCATTTCAGTTCACTCCTGGTCCTCATTGCATTTGTTTCCTGGGAGATTCCATAAGGAACAACCTTCCCAGACATGAGCCATTTGAACTGCTTGCCGTGAAGTTTGCTACCCTGTGGTATTCAACTGATATGAACAAATAGTGGAATTTGAATGTTGTGTTTCATACATACTACCTCTAGCTAAAGTGAGCCATTGAAGCTGAGCCTTGCATGACTCCAAACACCTTACAAAGGTTTCGACCCCTGATGAAGTTCAGCGTAGATCGACACTTCATCTACATTACAGCGCGAGCAGACGAACATCAAGATCAACTCCAGTCATATTATAATCTTACAGAAAAAGACCTTGAAGAAATCACTAAGGAATGGTCCTCTGACCTCCTTATCCCCGCCAACCCCACAGAGATATATGATCTTAACAGTCTAAAAGACACTCATAAAGAACAAAATCCACCTGAAACTAGCAGACAAAAGAAGACTGAGGAGGTCCAAAACTTAAGAAACACCTCAAGAAAGACTCCTTCAGTGTCATCTGACCAAGGGGGTGATGACGAAGTAGAAGATGAATAGAAGCCCAACCAAGTAACACCACCCAAAGATAAGGTTGACCCCTTGAAGAAGAGGAAGGTTTCCCCCTTGAAACATTCTTCCTGGAAGAAATCAAAAGCCACCATGATCAATATGTAGACTTTCCTCACCTCCGATGATTTTGACTTCATCATAGAAGCCCTGAATGTTGCTTCACTAGAAATAACAGAGAAACAAGGAGAGAAGTAGGAGGAAATGTATGAAAAAATTGAAATCAAACTCTGAGGGGTACAACAAGCCCTTCAGTCTAGTCGTGCAGTCTCCACTGTGCCCCTGCCATCGGGAGAACCAGAGTTGGGACATGAGCCAACCCAACTCCACCAACTAGATGATACAGTCGAAGCTCTCCTTCAACGAGCAAAAGAAGAAATAGAAAAATCCACCTAGGCCTTGAAGCAAGTGCAAGGAGTACTTGTAGAGTAGTGTCGAGTTGCAGAACAGAAAAATATTTCTCTCCAAGAAAAGTTCAATGAAGAAAAATCACAGATACAACAAGGAAACGAACAGTTGCTCACAAAGCAACTTGAAGTGAAAGAAGCGGTCAACAGAGCACTTCTCTCTGTGAGAGTCGTAGAAATAAAGGAAGAGGATCGAGTCATGTAGAAAGTAGAGCAGCTCGCAGAAGCTATCCAACAACTACAACAATGCATAGCATACTTAGAGCTTTGCGCATTGCCCGAGACCCTAGAGGATGTAAGGGATCAAAGAGAAGAAATTGCTTGAAGTGTAGTTGAGAGAATAAAATACCTTGCTATGGAAAGTAAGCAACTTACTGATCGTAGTGCCCAAACCTATGAGGAAATCACTAAGAATCCAGAATTGAAGGCACTGGATTTGCAGCTCCAAGAGGTGAAGTATCAAGCCGAAACGATACAAGTGCAACTGAAGCCCCTATGAGCTATGGAAAGAATGAAGCACTCCAAAGAGAAACGCACTGCCCAACAACAAATCCACACTATCCAGAGCAGATTTATGGAAGTAACTCAGAGGCTCCAACCTGTACAAGATAAGGCTTACCAATTGTTCACAGAGGTCGAAGGCCAAGGAGAAGAACTGGAGCAGGCTGTCACTGTAGCCGAACAATGCCTGGAGGGACCTATGAATGAGGTATTCATCCAAGAGTTCATTACACAAGAGCCCATGGCACAACAACAAGTTGAAGTAGCTTGAGCTAATATCGAGGCTTTCAAAGAAGAACCACCCATATCAGAGTGACTCAGGACAAGTCATAGGTGAGTGTTGGGGGCCTTTTGGCCCTTGACCAAGTTTTTGGAGATCCTTGGTCAAGTTTGACCTATTTTAGGACTTTGATAGCCTGTCGAAGGAGGAGCGCAAGACAAAGTAGATATTGCGGGATATTGGCCCCTTTTTGTGTCCTTTTTGGGATTTGGGATTATGTAACAGGTATGGAATGTCATCCCATGGGTTTACCCATGTTTAGGCCTATTTTGTAAAGTATAAATAGATGTCTAGGAAAAGTAAGAAGATAGCAGTTATGAATGGCTAAGTGCTAGATCTATGTGATTGAAGCATTGTAAGTGCTTTGTGCATACTATGTGAGACTTGCAGAGCTACGTGCAAGTAATTGTAAGAAGGCTTGGTGCTTTACCCTAGCTCGAAGAAGGAGGATCTGGTGGAGTGCGTGCATATCTCCTGTCTTCTGCGGAGTAGGATTTTGATTCTATGTGCCTGTACGAACCTTGACAAAGATAATAATGAAGAAGAGTTGGTGGACGTAGCCCCAGGGTGGAGGTGAAACATGTATATGTTGTGTTTCTCTACTTTGTGCAATGTGTTTATGTGTTTATGTCTTTACTTGCTAGGTGCTTTGATATAGATAGATAGATATGTTTATGCTTTGTGCTAATGATGTATATGGATGTTAGATCTGACTTATATGAATGTGCTAGTGCCTGAATCTGTTAGATCTAAAATACTTCTCTATGACAAGTTCTTAGATACATCAGATCTGAATGAATGATGCGATGCTCTGTGTTATATGCGAAGTAGATTGTGGTTAAATATTGATTAATTGTCAGTGCTAAGTGCTCTGTTAAATATTACAATCACAGATCTATCTGAGAGAAGGTTGCAGACACCTGAGTCTTGCAACCACCCCTGCCTCTACCTTGGGTGAGACTTCATATTCTTCACAGATGTTTCCTAAAGGGCCTATAGATAGGGTTTTGTTGGTGCGTTGTTGTAGAGTTGAACCCTGGGTCTGCCCTTTTGCCAACAATGAGAATTCTTCTCTTCGAAGGAGATGAAAATGTTAGCACTCTAGACTACACTGTACCTATTTTTGGTAACCTAAGAAGGACCCTAGTTTGATCAAACTTGCACCAACATCCCCAATGAACCAGCACAGGTTCCCATATACCAACACATGCGAGGAAATCTTCGTCAGATGGTTGGTGTATGAGAATAGCCATCCTCTCTAGTAAAACTATTTGATGAATCTTAGAAGATAGATAGATGAAAGCGCCATGTGGTGATATTGTTTTTACTTAGATTGCACTTTTAATAGATATTTTTAGTTAATATTTCATTATAAATAAGAGGATTGACCTTTTAGCAACGGTCAATGGTTTTTGCAAAGACCCTCATTTTTGGAATTGTAAAGAACTATTTCTGAACTACCTTAATTGAGAAGTCTTATTTAAGACCGGAGACAAACTTATGTTTTTCGTCAAAATCATGTGTGATTGGATTTGAGGAGGAATTACTTATGACTTTATTTCATGATGGATGTTGTAATGAGTAAGAGTTTCTGAATCTATTGATAAGTTAGTTATTTCAATATTTTTTGTAGTTCTTGCCTCTAATGATGAAGGGTGTTGGCCCTTGACCAAGTTTTGGAGTTCCTTGGTCAGGTTTGACTTATTTTGGGACTTCGACAAGCTATCGAAGGCAGAGCACAAGTTGAAGCAGAGATCGTGGAATCTCGGCCCCTTTTTAGGTCTTTTTGGGTTTTGGGCTTATGTAATGGGTATGGGGATGTCGGCCCATGGGTTTACCCATGTTTAGGCCCATTTTATAATGTATAATTAGATGTCTAGGCGATGTAAGAAGAGACACATAGGACAATATAAACATCTGTGTGATGGTGTGCTAAGTGCAAGTGATAGTTGTACATTATTTGTGCATACTGTGTGAAGCTTGCAAGGCTAAGTGCAAGTGAATGTAGAAATCGTGTAAAGGATTTGTGCTGTAACCTAGCTCGGGGAAGGAGGATCTGGCGAGGTGCCCACGGATCTTCTGTCCTATGCGGAGTAGGATCTTGTGTATCTGTGCATGTAGATGATTGATAGAATATAATAAAGAGAATAAGAGTTGGTGGACATAGCCCCAGGCTGGGGGTGAACCACGTATATCCTGTGTTGTGGTTTCTTTGTGCATTATGATTTTTTTTATTGTTTATATGATTACTGCTTAGTGTAACTATGTATCCTTAGATGAATATGATAACTTAGTTCCTAATGATGTGAATAAGATGCTATATTTGATCTATGTTGATATGCTTAGTGCTTGAATATATTAGATGTGGATGAATACTGCGTTGCTCTGTAATTAGGGTTTATTTGCGTTGTAAACAAAAGTTAAATACTAATGAGCTATAACTGCTAAGTGCTCTGTTAAGGTGTTACAATCATAGATATGTGTCTCAGCTAAGGTTGCAGACACTGGAGTCCTGCAACAACCCCTGCCTCTACCTTTAGTGAGACTTCATCTGCTTCGCAGGTGTTGCCGAAAGGGTCGGTAGTTAGGGTTTTGTTGGTGCATTGTTGAAGCATTGAACCCTAGGTATGTCCCTGTGACAACAAATGGTTTTGTTGCTGGGACAAAAACTGTGATTGTTGGGAACTGAAGAAAAGAGAAAGATTTGTGCGTATATCTGCTACTTTAGTGTGCAATATTCTACTTGACTACGAAGCTCTGTGCTAATAAAGAAAGGAAATCTGAAGAAAAGAGGTAAGATCTGAATGATTTGTGCTCTGAAAGAGGTAAGATCTGAACACTTTGTGCTCTAAAATAGGTAAGAACAATGGAAATTTTTAAGATTTGAAAGCTTGGTTCTCTGAGAAAAGTAAGATAAGTGGAAATTTTTGTTTTGAAAGTATGGATCTAGGTATGTTTGATAAATTTTGTCGTAGTCTGAAAACTAGGACATGGTTAGAAGATAGAAGGTTTGATATGAGTAGATCTGATGAAAGATATGTTATCCCTATGCATAGAAAGAATGTTTGGACTAACAAATGGATGCAGGATCCTAGAAAGAATTTTTTGCGGGTTAGTTACTGTGATCCTAGTGCGCAGTATAGGAAAGGTTGGGGATTGTTCAAGAGAAAGAGAGGATTAACTCTTTGCTATAGTTGCAGAATACCAAGACATCTTGATAAGGAATTCCCTGGTAGATTTCCTACTTTCCTTTGTTGTAAATCTATGGACCATAAATTTTTGGATTTCCCTAGAATGATTGCTAAGGTTAAAAGAATGAATATGAAATAAGAAAACCCTGAGGAAGGCCAAGAAACCACGACCATGTTAGAACCCCATAAAGAATTAGAGAATGTATTACTACGAATGAAAGAAGCCCTAAATGATCACAGAAATATCAACTTGTCAGATATCTTCAAAGAAAAATATTTTATAGAAGCATGAATA
>JASDQU010502289.1:30837-45277 GCA_032191745.1 Picea mariana | reverse complement strand
AGAGAGAGAGAGAGAGAGAGAGAGAGAGAGAGAGAGAGAGAGAGAGAGAGAGAGAACTAAATATAGGTCAAGGGAAGACTTGCATCTCACAAGAAAATCTAGAAAATAATTGAAGAACTCAATGGTCATATCTCACAATATGTTCATCAACTTTTGTGAACACTTATCAACATTTGTACAATGAAATTTTAGTTTTATAAATAAAGTTAATTAATTTGTTTTTTTAATGTGAAAAGGAAAAATGAATGCGTAATGAAATATCACATTACACTTTTTAAAAGCTGGTATGAAGAAGAGAAACATTTTCATAAGACAAAATACACATAAAAATGTTGATATAAAAACATATATAATTACAAGACTCGTATAAATAAAAAAAACATTGATATAATTACAGGATCGCTGTCAACCAATCCATATTGTTGTCTGCTAATAAATGTTACAGTATCTATTGAAATCGCTGTCTAAAACTGGGTGAATGGCTGTGTAGTTACTTTTAAAAAGGGAAATTTAAACTCTACACAATACATATAAAATCACTGTCAAATATATTTGTTAACAGTACTAAATCATTGTCCAAAATATTGTTGTTAATATAATTGCTGTCATAATAAATATAAAATCGTTGTGATATATCGTCGTGTGAATAACTTTACTGTCAACAACCATAATATCACTAATCATATGATAAACAATCAATTCTATTCAATTGCAAATCAAAACGCAGTAGTAAAATAGATCAATGTCAATCAATACACTACAACCATTCAATGCAGTCACACTCATCCATAAATTCACTGTCCTTCAAATGTAAAAACGTTGTCTAAAAATAAGTGATAATGATGTTTGTAAATTATATAAATTATAGATTATATAATTATGTGTATAAATCACCTATAAATTATAGTAAAAAAAACACAGTCATATAAAAAGGGGATTCGCTGCCATATAAAAAGGATTTTGTGCCATTTAAAAAGGGAATTCGTTGCTTATAAAAATGGATTCACTGCCATATAACAAAGGGAATTCATTGTTTATAAAAAGGGATTCACTGCCGTATAACAAAGGGGATTTGATGCGATTCACATAAAAAAGGGGATTCACTGACATTCATAAATTCACAGACAAGGTATAGATTCACGAATGTATAGATTCACTATGTAAATGGAAATGAGCCAAGGTGATCGGAGATGAATCAATCAAAAACTCGGGGTTTTAACATTCAAGGATTTAGTCATTCAAACACAGAGTTAAGCACTCAAGGATTAAACATTCAACACATAGTTTAAACACTCACAAAGAAGGTGAAAGATTATAGATTAATCTTAAGAGAAAAACACAGAGATTTAAGCATTCAAGCGCAAAGATTTGTTATTCAATCATTCAAGCACAAAGATTTACCATTCAAGAAAACACATATATTTACCATTCAAGTGCAGGGTTTTATCAGAGTTTAAACAATTAAAACGTAGAGTGTAATTAGAGTTTAATCAATCAAGACACAAAGTTTAATCGAAGTTTAATCGTTAGAGAAAAACGAAGAGATAGGTAAGGGATAGATGGGTGGGAGAAATTTATCCTTCACTTATTATCCATGTACAAGAAAGCAAGGCATTTGAATCTATAAGTCTTTAAACACCGAAGTGACGACCATTGATTCGGCTCCTGACCGACTGCTCAGGCATAGACTAATAACTTAAGGGATAAGGGACAGAAGATAAAAATACAATTTTTCTTCATATTAATCAATAAAAACAAATGTAGAGAAGTCATTGCAATCAAAGTTTGGGTTCGCCATGGGAAATCAATTCAAAATATAGTGAGCATAAGGCTGGGATAACTTTAAGTTCTTTGATCATAAAATGTTGGGCTCATCAAGACAATTTGCTGAAGGCACAGGAACAATAGAAGTACATTACTGAAGGTGCAGGAACAATAATTAAACTACCATTCATTACCAATATACACATGCGTACCATAGCCAAATGCCAAAGCTCCAAAGTCATTGTCCCACACATGTTCCGTCCAACTCCCACTTGCCGACCGATGTGACCTCATTGGTACCTCCCAGCTGACACTAGGGGTACTCTTCTCCCCCCTAAGCCCCTCGAGCAACAAAGGGACCACACACACAATACCAGAGAATGCTAGCACCCAGCTTGCCTCGCAAGGTCAAGCTACCACTCGTTACCCGAGATGGGTATCCCAACTCCCACAAGAGAAACTCAGTCAAGATAAAATTTCAGTAGCATAACGTTACACAAAAAGATTTGATCCATACTCCTCCTCCTCCATCCTTTTTATAGAGTTTTTAAGTAATTAGTTTCCAAAATTCTCATTAAATTCCTTTTTCTTTAAATTAATTAGGAAAAACCTCCCCCGTAGACATGTCGCCCGATCCCCTAGTTGCACCAGAAAAACCATTTTATTAATTGATTAAATTTTCCTATTTCCCTCACCCACCAAGAGCATTCCTAAAAACACTCCTCGGTGTCCCAATATTCCATTACAATTCTTACATGACTTACGCCTTACTTAATTCCTAGTTGAGTTCATAATTAGAAAGTTCCAAAGGCAAGATTCCTTACTAAGTTAGACATTCAACTTTTTCTTTACGTTTCCCTTTTTCTTTAAGTTTCTTATTTAACTAAAAAAATCAATTTAACAAGTCTATATAAAACAACCCTTTTAGCCTTTTTCCGTTTTAATTAAAAATTAATTTAGTAAGTGTAGATAAAACAACCCTTTTACCCTTTTTTCCGTTTTAATTAAAAATTAATTTAGCAAGTGTACATAAAAACAACCATTTACCCTCTTTTATTTTTCAACTAAAAATTACCCCCCCTTTTTTTAAAATTTAGCAAATGTAGGTAAAAAAAACCATTACCCCCCCTTTTTTTTAAATTTAATCCTCTAATATAATTTTGACTTTAATAAATAAGTTTGAATTTCTTACCCCTCTTCTTGTTACATGTTTATTTATTTATTATTATTATTTTTTGACCACATGTTCTACTTATTCCTAAGTTTTAATTTCACTAGGTTGGGTGACAGTTCTTAAGGGAATAATTAGTCATTAAATTTTACTTATCACATCTTTCATTTTAAGGCATACTAGGTTTATTCACTTACCAGTTAAAATCACGACGTTCTCTTCAGGACGCACTACATGCTCCAAGGGTGCCACTCGCCTCTTTTTGTTTTCCTTGCACGTCGTGCCCTTCAAGACACACTACGTGCTCCAAGGGTGCCACTCACCTCTTGACTGACTTTGGTAGACATCAAACCCCTAGAGTCAGTACTCCGCTAGGTGATCTTGTGGGAGTCTAAGGGCCTCTAAGGAATACGGCCCCTACCTTATTGTGCGCCCCTTAGAATCATTGTGAGTGACTGTCACAGTCTTCCCTCATGACATCATGGGTCTTCTCGAACTAGATAATTGTTAACCTATAGTTCGATCCAAGATGAGAGTGCTAGTAGGATGTGGCAAGGATGCTGCCACACCTCTCCCTCAATGTCTCTAGTTATCCTGCGTGACCCCTCTACTCCAAATGTGAGTCTGGTCGGCAAGCTATCATCAGTCTGCATCCATCAATGAATCATGTCAGCAATAATAATCAATCATCATAACATCTAATCATATGTACATATGTCACATCAACAACATTCAAACCCCAATAGTCCACTCCCTGGCTCAATCTGGAGTCGAAGGGGTTTCATCGATGCCTCTGCATCCTCAAGGTCCAAAGTCCTGCACACTTAGGGGAACACAGTCAATATCACCTGTCTATGTAATACAACCAAATAACATATCATCAAATCCATAAAATCTCATAATCATAGTCAAAACGACCAATAGATATAATATCCCAGATCAATTGCAAGTAAGTGTCCTCAAAGAATAAGTTCGCTCAGTGCGCGCAAGAGCGGGATGTTACAGTTAATATATCACATATATAGAATGATAATTTTATTAAGAGTCATGTAATTCAAGTAACTTTTATGCCTACTACTTCTCTCCCATAATCCTCTTACATTTTGTATCCTATGTCCAAAATTGTTGTTGCCATGATTGTAAAAGTCTTAAGTCTCATTTATAGTTTTATAATGGATACCATTGTTTTTGGGTTTCCTAGTAGCCTTGTCACACCCCGAGAATCAGTCCTTCAAAAGTTTGACTTTTGCAAGTTCTTGGCAAATACAATGCATCAATAGTTTTTAGATTTGGAAATGATACTCTAATATTACATATATGTAAAAATGGATTTATAAATTGAATTCTCAAAGATATGAAATTTTTATAAAATACAAAACATTTGAAATAAAAAGTTGGACATATTGAAAATTTTATGAAATTTTTATAAAATACAAAACGTTTGAAATGACTGTGACTTGGCCGTAGGGGCCAACCATGTGGCCAAGTCATGGGCGTGCCCAGAGCTTGGCCACAGGGCTGGCCCTCTGTGGCCAAATCACAACCAATTTTAATAATAGATTATCTATGCACATAAAAGCAAGGCATTTGAATCTAAATCTTTAACACTGGAGTGAAAGACAGTCGATTCGGCTCCTGGCCAACTGCTCAGGCACAAACTAATCACTTAAATGCTTACTCTATTCTTAATATTTGATTGTTAAATGTCTATATCAAATTTAAAAACTGAATATTTGATTGTTAAATGTTTATATCAAATTCACTAAATCCATATTGTTTATAAATTATTTATTAATGTCTATATCAAATCACATTTTAAAGTAAATCCATATTGTTTATAAATTTATTGTTTGTGTGTATAATTTGAACATATAAACATGTAATTTTAAATTGTCTTCCTATTCTATTTTTAAATTTATTAAATTATATATATATATATATATATATATATATATATAATTTAAAAATATTCCATTGTATGTATATTTCACAAATATTCCATTATAAATTATAAGATAGACAATAGTGTACATCAGTTATATGTATATTTGCTGGGCACTCAAATGATCAAATGAATATGTATATTTGTTGGGCACTCAAATTATCAAATGATTTTGTATTTGTAGAAATCTAATTGACCAAGAAGCACTCAGTGTTAGTTTTAGTTGTTTAAATTGTAATTTTGAATGATAGATTCAGAGCAATGTAATTAATCTAAGATTGCAATTTGCAATGCAATAGTTGAACTTAGATGTATAATTTGTTTTTATTGATATTAAATGATGTTTAATTCCTGTACTTAGATGTATAATTTGTTTTTAGTTGCAGTAAATGCTTTATAATTCAATGTAGTTAGATCTACAGTTAACACATCTCACAATTACAAAATTTAAATTTAAATTTAAAATTGTATATAAAACCGCATTACAAAATTTCAATCTAAATTATAGATTTTAAATTTAAATGACAAAATTTAAATTTCAATTACAGAATTGAAATGTAAATTTAAAACTGCATTACAGAATTTAAATTTAAATTACATAATTTAAATTTAAATTTAAAACTACATATAAATGTTAAAATTATAACACATCTCAAAAATAACAATTATAAGTTGAAAATGTTGTACTTCGAGTAATTAAACATGTTCCACTACTCAGGCTATTAATTAGACTTACTTAAGCTAGTAGTAGTTAAGCAGGGCTCAAAAGAAAGTACTCACGCACATATGGCTATTTGATCACAGTGGGTGAATTAACATATGTGTAATCGCTATCTAGGCTTATGAAGAATGTACTTAGGAAAAACAACGTCTTATAATTAAAAACTTTGTACTAGGCAGTTAATTGGAAAAACAATGGTACCAATGGGATACTTGCTGCATGTAGACTGTGACTTTGCTGCAAGGGGCCAACCCTGTGGCCAAGTCACAACTCGTGGACTGTGACTTGGCTGTGGGGGGCCAACCCTGTGGCCAAGCCATTGGCGTGCCCACGACTTGGCCATAGGGCTGGCCCCCCACGACCAAGTCACAACCCATGGACTATGACTTGGCTGCGGGAGGCTAGCCCTATGGTTAAGCCATGGGTACACCAACGACTTGGCCATAGGGCTGGCCCCCCGCGACCAAGTCACAGTCCACAGGTTGTGACTTGGCAACGGGGGGCCAGCCCTGTGGCCAAGTCGTGGGCACGCCCTCGGCTTGGCCAGAGGGCTGCCCCCCCACGACAAAGCACAATCTATGGGCTGTGACTTGGACGCGGGGGGCCAGACCTATGGCCAAGACGTTGGTGTGCCCACGGCTAGCCTCCTGCGGCCAAGTCACAATAAAAATAACTATTTTAATTCAATTTAAATTATACATTACAAAATTTAATTTACATTTAAATTACTAATAAATTTAATTTAATTTAAATTATAAAATTACAGACTTACCTGTAGATACGACCGCCCATCCACTCGCAGGTTCACCCGCCAACGCAACCGCTCCAACACGACAACACCAAACACGTCCACGATAACACAACCGCTCCACAAACCCACTATCACTCACTCACTCAATAACCCACTAACACTTGCCAAGATCTCAAAAGAACACAACAGTTACGCACTCGTCAAGAGCTAAAAAGACCGCAACAGTTACGCACTCGCCAAGAGCTCAAAAGACCGCAACAGTTATGATGTGCAGTAAATATATAAACAAGTTTTCAGCTGAAATACTCTTTCGATCGAAATAATATTTTGGCCGAAAAAATAGTTCGGCGGAAAGATATTTTTGGCCAGAATATCTTTCGGCCGAAAAGAGCTTACCAGATGAAAAAATCTCGTCTGGCTAAAATTCTACACAAAAATCGAGGGTGTCGTCACTGTAATGTTCGATTTGACATTCAAAGGTTCGGTTGAAAAAAAAGATGTTTCGGCTGAAAAAAAGTCTCTCAGAATTTTGGAGATCGGATTGTCACGAAAGTGTTACCCACCACCATGAATTTACCCAATCGGCAAGAAAATAAGAAATGCCTTCCCTATCGTTCTATCATATGTTAGACTCAAGAAATATTAGAGGAACCAACATTATTGCTACCACACAGGTACGCTTATGTAATTCCATACAAATATGTCTCATAGAAGTATAAAGATCTTCTAAGGAATACACAACACGCCATAATTCAATCATTCATATTCAAAATCATCATATTGTCCATTCAATCATCTGTGCATTCAAATCAGGACACATAAATAGAACATGCTACTTATCTACAATTTTTAGATATGTTGGCTACTATTGAAGGGTGAGCCACTCTCCACCCAACCATAGGCAATAGTGCGCTAAACTTTTCTATAACCAACCACCCTCGAGCTAGGGTATGATGCCACGAGAGGAATTCTGCAAGATTTCTCAGGGAATGTATGCTAATTCTGCTCTCTTCATTTTCTGAACCAAAGATCTCCCTTATTTTCCCAAATTTCAGCACTTCCTCCATCTATTCCCAATCATGTGTGTCCCCTCTCTCTGTATGCCTTTATTTTCGTGTCTTCTCCCCCAAGACCTAGTGGGTCGTGCCCGAAGTTTCTCGAGGTTTCTCTTCCCATCATTCCTTAATTTTCCAAGGGAACTATTCCAACTACTACCTTGATTGATAATCAATTTCCAGGGCTAAGGACTATTGAGGTATGAATTATTTTAATTAGATGGGGTACTACATGGCAAAGTCATATCAACCATTTATTTCCTCCCTCTTGCACCATTCCTCTCATGGCATAGTAACCTGTGAAGGCCATCCCTTCAATAGTAGTTCAACATTTCTTCGTTGCATTAATAATCAATATGCACATTACATAATATATCAAAAGGTCCATTGTCTTTCAATGGTCACATAACATACCTGTTCATAGTTTGGCTATAATGATACTTATATTTACAGACTGGGGGAAGCATGGGTGTTACATCCTCTATCTCAACGATACCACTCATTTTGGTATCAAGTATTTTCGAAGTTCAGATTACCTGGTTGAATTCACCGACTCCGATTGGGCTCGAGACACTGATGATTGGAAGTCCACCTCTCTCTATGTGTTTTTCTTCAACATTGGGCTATTGGTTTGGTTGTGCAAGAAAAAAAAGGTAGTCTCCTTGTTAACTACAAAAGAAGAATATTGTGGCGTCGTTCATGCAAGTACAAAGGAAGTCTAGATCCACTAAATTCTTGGTGAACTTGGATTTCATGTTCAAAGCTTGAATACAATCTATTGTGACAATCAGAGATCCATTCAAGTTGATGATAACCATATTTCCCATAGTAAGATGAAACATGTTGAGCTCCATGTTCATTATTTGACACATTTGGTTCATGATAAAAATGTCTCTCTCATCTATTGCATAACAAATGATAATTTTTTTTTATATATTTACTAATCCTTTATCTAAAGCTAGATTTATCAAGCTCTGTATGATGCTTGGGCTTCAGGAAGCTGCAATTATGTGGGGGTTGTCCCACTGACGTAAGTTTACCTTCTGAATCTCCAGAGTCCTGTGTTGATGTGGGGTTTTGAAACATCAAGTTCTGATGGTTCATCATACTTCTAATGGAATCAATTACTTGGGCAGTCGACCTACATATAGAAATATTCAATCGGGCGATCAACCCGATCTCTACATTAGTCCATCGAGTACTCGACAAGTCTGTCGGTCAAAAATTCAGTTGGTGGATCGACCAACTGAGAAATCAAATATGAGATAGATGCATGTACGTTCAGTTCAAGCATCCTTGTCGAGTCAACTAGATAGCGTAGATTTGACATAGTCAACTCTAACAACCGATGGTTATATTTGGACAAAATCCTCTTGATTTCAAGGAAGTTGGTTAGATCTTGAAGCTATAAATAGCACACCCGATGGGTGATTATCATCATGGTGATATTGTTGTTGTGTACAAGATGTCCAATATGCATTGTGATGTTTTGATAATAATGTGTTGTGCTTAGGTGTTGTAACAGTGTCCTTAAACACCACCTTTTGTCTTCAAAAAATTATTCCTCTTCAATTATCTACAATTCTGTTTTTCTATTTTGTATCAAGTTACACCCAATCCCCAACAATTTGTACTTATATTTTGGCATGGTGTTGTGCACCAAGGATGGTGCACAATTGTAGGGGAGGGGTAATGTAACGTCCCCGTTATAACCCTCAGTTTAATTAATGATTAATGTAGATATAATGTATGGATGTGGCCAAGCAATGCAATATATGAAATGTAAACCTAAATTTTAATAAATAAAATGTGATGTGAGCTACCGAGGGACATGGAAAACGATGGGGGCTAATTAATCCACAAAAGAGGAGGGGTCTAGAAAAGGGGGTTTTATTCATGAGTTTTATTCTCAATATTTTCCTCATTTTAATGTTTTGAGTGAACCTTCTATTTTGTTGATGATTTTTCCCTAAGCCAATCATTGAATGCATGTAAGAGGGTGGGTGTGAAGAGTCACATCCCATAGTTATTGGGATCATGGGACTGGAGTACAATCAACCTTGGGGAATGTGAGCCAACTTTATTTGGGAAAAGAGAGGAAATCAATATAGGCATAACAAACAATTTTTAGACAATGATTTTTTGGGTGAACAACAAGCAAAGAAGGGAGAAGAAAAGCATTGGAGCTGGAGCAACCATGGAGGGAGAATTACAAAGAATTTGTGGAGCTAAAGATTGAAGAAGCAAGTTGTTAGGATTGCAAAAGAACCAGGTTGTTAGGCCTGAAGTGTGAACTCCTGTGAGAGTTGCACTAGAGAAACAAGCTTGTTTTCTATTGTTTCCTAGTAGTTTTCCTAGCAGTGAGCTCCCTTTAGTTTCCCATTAGTGATATTCCTAGTTACATGTGTCAGAGAGACCATGTTAAATGAATGAGATGTTCAATGGACTGAGATAAGTAAGGGGGTACATTCCTTGGGTTGGGTAGGTTGAGAGGAAGAGAGCTGGTGGAAAGTAGGGATAGTTGTAAGAGAATACCAATGGGTTGTGGGATTTTCTGAGTTGTGAGAGGACAATGAGAGAACATCCTCTTTTGTGGATTGCTAGCCCTAGCTCGAGGGTGACTTGTTGTTGATATATGGAACAACAAGTCTATTGTTGGGTGGAACATCTGTCCCAAGCATCTAGTTACACAATTGATTTAAAAGATATGTGTTTTATCTGTTTTATGTGTTATATTTACGAGCTTAATGGTTGTGCCTTCACTCTTTGTTTAATAAGGATTTATATTTTGTTGCGTTGGTTTATTTAAACTGCATTCATGCCAATTTTAGCATGTTGTAGATGCATTGAATTAATGGTATCAATCAATAGTTAAATCTGTGTATAATTCATAATTGGCAAGCTATATGAAATTAGTTAGTAAAAAAAAAATTAATTGTGTGTAATTCTACATGTAACGGACCTCAACTAGGCCGGTGTACTTTATACCTTTCTACCATAATGGAAGAATTACCAGAGGTAATGCATAAAGAGAGAGAGAGAGAGAGTGTGTGAGAGAGGAACGTTGATGGGAACATATATGATAATGAGATGAGGGAGAGAAGGAGCACATTTGGAGACTAGGAGAAACATAACGATGATTTGAATGAGGTAGATAGATTGCTGAGATGCAGGAGATCTCAGAGACATTTTTGTACACAGGAGACAAAACTGTAGGTAGATGGACATACTTGCAAAGAGAGACATTTCTACACACAAAAGAAAAATTCCGAAGGGAATAAATGAGAGAGAGACATTTTTGGATGCCGTGGACAACTACCATAACTTACTTTAGGCCGTGTGTGTGTCTACACACACACACACACACTTGTTACTGATATATTTTTAAGTGACATGTGTTAACTTCATAGTAAGCATTGAAAGAATTACACATCTCTTTCATATGGAGAAAAAAAAAACACTCATATGCAAACAATATTTTTTTTACTTTCAATTACTCTCTCTGTATATAAAGTTGATATAAAATTATTTTATTAAAGGTGAATGTTGATATAAACTTATTTTACTGAAGGTGGTTGTTAAAATATCTTTTTAAATGCCACATGCCAACTTTCAATTATGTGTGTGTGTGTGTGTGTGTGTGTGTGTGTGTTTCTCTTGCCTCTCTCTCTCTCTCTCTCTCTCTCTCTCTCTCTCTCACACACACACACACACACACACACACACACACACACACACACAAAATGTGATATTAAAATAGGTGGACATAGAAATATTTTATTTATGGTGCACATTGAAATTATTTTTTTCTTATTAATATTTTTTAAATGCCACATGTCAACTCCACAATATTAAGCGTTGAAGGAATTCATCTCCCTCATTGTAAAAGTAAAAAACACCTATTAATGAAATAAGATTTTTTTTTTACTTTCAATTACTCTATCTCTTTATAGAGTTGATATATAATTATTTTACTTAAGATGGATATTGAAATATTTTATTTATGATAGACATTGAAACATCTTTTTGTTATTAATATATATTTTTTAAATGTCACATGTCAACTCCATGTTGAGAATGGAAGGAATTACACATCTCCCCCATACCAGGCTCTAGAAAGAGCCTTTTGACTCTTTCTCAATTTTGGTTTTTAAGTAGGGTATATATATATATATATATATATATATATATGATAACAATTATACTATTTTTTTTTATTCATATTTTGGTGTTATAAGTACAATGTTCTATTATGTAGAGACTCGATACACTCCATAAAACACTTGTGGTTTTTTGTGGGATAGATCTAATATCCAACATTTATTTCTCTCTCACATTGTGAACATAGCAACTACTCTTCCAAATCCAATGCTCACTCCTATCCCTAATGCTATTAATGACATCTTTTTATTCACATGACTCAACCATTCCACTTTAACATGATTATTCTCACTAGTACTATTACCTTCTCTCATAGATTTTCCCTTTTGATTGCTACATGGATCTAAAGGGTGCCCCCACAGACATCTATTTCTTCGAAATGAAGTTGCATCAAAAGTTGAAAATTGTGTCCATGTGGGAATTAGTCCACAGAGGCTATTAGATGAAACATCTAGTTTGTGCAAAAAATGTAGCTTAGAGAGTTCTTTAGGAATCATTCCAATAAAATTATTTTTGGACAAGTCCAACACCTCCAAAGTAGATATGCTACTAAGAGATGTGGGTATTGTCCCTTCCAATTGGTTTCCGGATAAATTCAACCATCATAAGTTGCTCATATTTCCTATGCTTGCAGGGATGTCTCCTGTAAAATTATTGTTAGACAAATCAAATAAAGTGTTTGCAAGTAGTACATATGGTAGTCTAATATATTTACTTCCTTTAATCTCAATTGATATATTTTGACAATTGTGTTTTTCAATAGGTGCCTCATCATTATCACAAGTATTTAAACTTTGCTCTTACGAAGATAAATTGATGGCAAATCTGTAAAGTCTTTCAAGATCAAATGATATTCTTCCTCTAAATTTATTGTTGGATAAATCCAACCATTGCAACTTCGTGAATTTTGTGATCCATTTAGGAATGTCACCACTGAGATTATTATAACCAACATTTAAAACACTCAAGTTATAAAAAAAATGCAAGATAGCCAAGAAGTTCACCTGTCAATCCATTTGTACTTAAATTAAGTAGTTGAATGTTGGTATAAGGGGTCAAAGATGTAGACAAAGTCTTAGAAAAGTTATTTGATTAAGCATAGAAACTAATGAGAGAAGTGCAATTGTCAATGCTCTTAAGAATTGATCCCTCTAAACTATTATTAGATAGATCTAATTTTTGAAGTGAAATCAAGCGTTAACACTATCTGGAATACTTCCAAAAATATTGTTATTAAGTACGTCCAAACTATAAATATATTTTAGCCAACCTATGTTGTGTGGAGTACATTCACTTAAGTAATTTGAATTCAAATCAATGAATTTGAGATATTGAAGATTTCCTGTGCTATGTGGAATACATCCACTTAATTAATTTGAATTCAAATCAATGAATTTGAGATATTGAAGATTTCCTATGCTATGTGGAATACATCCACTTAAGTAATTTGAATTCAAATCAATAAATTTGAGATATTGAAGATTTCTTATAAAATGGACCATTAAAATTGTTAAAAGAGAGGTCAATAGAAGACACACTTCTCATCAAACCCAAAGAGGAAGGGATTGGACCATTGAAATTGTTGAAAAAAAGGTTAAGAGAAGATAATCTTCTCATCGAACCCAAAGAAGGGATTAAAATTGTTGTAAGAGAAATTAATAGAAGACCAACTTTTCATCAAACCCAAAAAAAAAAGGGATTGGACGATTAAAATTGTTAGAATAGAGTTCAAGAGAAAATAGACTTCTCATCATCTAACCCAACCCAAGGGATGGACCTCGTCATCTACCCCATCATGTAACCCAAAGAGGAAGGAATTGGAGGATTGAAATTGTTGGAGGAGAGGTCAAGAGAAAATAGACTTCTCATCGAAAGAAAATGGGTCGTGTTCACTGAGGATGCATGGATGATGGAGGTGATGAGGTGAGGCGAAGAAAGCCAAAAATGATTTGGTTGGTAGGTATGAAAAATAGAGAGCAAATCTGCCGTGTTGACGAGGGCAAGAATGGAGGTGATCAAAAGATCCAGAAATTGAACTGTCTTAATCTACTTACTAATAGACCCTTCCTCGAATCTAATGTCTTGTTATATGTTGACTTCCCGTTTTCCTCCATCTTTTTCCTCGTAAATCCTATCAGGTCGGATTTTCATTTCCTCTCTCACATGAAAATATGATAAACGATTATATTAATTTTTTTTTTTTTTTTATGGAAAAAAAAATTATGTTCCCAGCCGAGAGGAAAAAACGCCGACCTTGAAAATAAAGCACCCGCGCATCACATTTCAGATATTATGTCATATGTCAATTTTATTTATTAACTTTACATCTTCTTTAAATCTTGATGATATAATTTTGGTTATAATTAAAATTTTAACCATATAATTAAAATTTTGATTATAATAAATTAATTAAAAAATAATATATATATATATATATATATATATATATATATATATATATTTAATAAATTTAAATTTAAAAAAAATCTATACTAAATTTATTAATAACTAACCTAATATTAATTTAATTTGGTTTGTTCTCCATCCAAAGTACCAAATTCTTCCACTAAATTTAAATGTTTTTGTTATTCCATACATGTAAATGTTTACATATATGTTTACATTAGTATCAAATTCGTCCATGAGATTTAAATGTTTTTGTTATTTCGGATATGTTTACATTTAAAAAAAAATAAAGTTCTAAGTTGTTTATTCAAATTCTTCCACTAAATTTAAATGTTTTTGTTATTTCATATATATAAATGTTTACATATATGTAAATAAAGTTCTAAGTTGTTTATTCAAATTCTTCCACTAAATTTAAATGTTTTTGTTATTTTATATATATATATATATATATATATATATATATATA
>JASDQU010502289.1:0-30749 GCA_032191745.1 Picea mariana | reverse complement strand
TTTTAATTTTTTTGTTATTTCGTATATATTTACATTAAAAAAAAAAAGGTTCAAAGTTGTTTATTTAATTGGTTTGTTCTTATTCGGTACTCCTTATGTTTTTTGTTTTGGATTGTATTTTCAATCATTAGAATAGAGTATGAGCGGACAACCAAGAACTGATGGATTATTCAATTGCTGTTCAAAAATTGGCATGGAGGAGAGGGATTCTTGAAATGATTCTCATTGTGATTTGTGGTACTAGTTTGAAATTGGGAAATTGGGATTAGGGAAGTAAAGATATTTTTTCATTTTCACTTAACCTTTGTCACACAACTATTAATAACTTTGACATGGTATTTATTTGTATAGTCGTCAAGCTAATAAGTATGGTTATTTTATTTCTATAACTTTCTATACTTTGACTATAGATTAACTCACCAAATACATTCTAAGTTGGAAAAAAAAGTTTTATGGAACATTAATTTTTAGGCTTAAATCCCACAGTTAAGATGCCTTTAACTACTCATTGCATCCAAAAAAAAATATTGTTTTGTGATTTATCATCCAACTTATGCCTCCTTGAATTTTTGCACTACACTATAACTCAATAACTCAATTGTATCATCATAAGCTTACTACCACTCTAGCACTCTCTTGAGTAGTAAATTCCTCACATATTTAGTTGGGATTGAATTTGTTAGATATACTATAGATTAGATACATTTAGCCTATAATTGAATTCCAAATCCATTTTAACCTTTAGCATACATCAATTTATGTCCATAATGGTTTTATTGTTTCATGTGAAAAGACAATTACGTTGAGGTGTGTATATGGTGATGTATTATCATTAGAATCCACAATTCTTGTAATAGATATAGAATGCCAAAAAAAAATATCTAAGCAAAACATTGTAGAGAAACCTAAGGGATGCTTTCTCACATCCATGGATGGCATCCTTAATAAACTTGTAATCATAGACTAGTATGCTTTACCCAAGGGGATTTGAATAAAGCACTTGCTAGAAAAGAACTAATAAATTGTGTAAGAGCATTAGTGACAATCAATTGATCTAAGCTAGAATGTCAAAATCTTACATTCACACTATCAAATATTATTATCTTCATGTTTCAACCACATTGATATTCAACTATGCTTTGAAATTTCTATAAATATTTGAAAATATTATGATTTCTCCATCATAAAATAGACTCAAATGTTATTACTTTTCTTTTAAATTGGCATCATGAGCTAATTTATATTTCCAAGAGACATATTTTTCATGGGCTAACAAAGATCAATGTGCACAAGACCAAATCTATTCTTAGAATCCACATATTTCCTTTAGAAAACCATTAACAAGATTACATAATTATATGCTGACTCTACCTATCTCTAACCTCCATGTCTCTAGTAATCCAAGCACCATATTTAATCTATTCAATAAAAATATACATATTCAATTGTTCATACCCCAAATACTGGAATTTTCTTATTAGTTTGAGAGATGTAATTAACCTACAAAGATCATATTATTAGTCTTTGGAAAAGCAGGGGGTATATATTTGATTTGCAAGTCAAAGTTCTTTAACTTTACATTAGTTTAGTTTCATGTTATAAATTTTTATAAAGTTTTTCAATGTTTTTGAAAAACAATTTATTAAATTGAAAATTAATTTTTTTTTTTAAAACATTTAAATTTCACTCAGTTCATTTTCAAATTGGTCAAAAGTGATCAATGAGACATAAATCCACAATAGTGTAACATTATTTAAAAAATAAATAAAAATAAAAACATTTAATGTGAAATTTTCTAAAAATACTATGTAGCAACTTTCACAAGCCATGGTGGGTTACCTGAAGTGCTGAACATAGAATGGAGAGGGAGATATATACTCCAGAAACTTGATTATATTGGGATCCTGTTTCGCTGTAGCCGTTGTATAGCAACATGACACCTTCATCGTGATTGCACAGGATTGGATCTCGAAGAAACTTTGGAGGACACTCTACTACAAAGAGAATCCTAGAACATGACACTGAAGTGGACTCCTTTGGTTCAGGTTTCTTATGGAACCTGCTTCAGAATCACAGTTGGACTCTTCGACGCTCATAGGTAAGCTTCAAAACACTGTCCAACCCTCTTCTTCTCACCGTCTCTTTGGGAAAGAAATGCGCTGGAAAAATCTTAGTGGCTTCTTCTTTCTACTTTAGTTTCGACTGGTCCTCCCCCTGGAGAGTTGGGTAACAAGATCCAATCCTTTTTGGACACTCAAAGGGCCCCTGACCGTGCCTTGACAAAATCTCCTCGCCACTTTGAACACCTGGATTCTCCTTCTTTGAAGTCCACACTAGAAACCTCCCTTCCCTGTCCCACACAATCTGAGGATTTTACTTCTTTGGGGGTGGGTCCTGGCCTCCCTAACCTGACTAGTTTTCCCCCTCCCTCTTCTTGCGAGCTGCGACCTTCTTTTTCTGGTAACACACACTTGGCCTTTCCCTTTTCTGATCCATATTCGTCAAGCCCTTCAGACTCTCATTTACAGGCTGGCTATAGAGAAGAGGAGGTAGATGAGCCTTCTCCTAGAGTTGTCCTAAACTCACTTATGCCTCTTTCTCATGAACCTACCTCTGCCATTAAACTTCCTATTTTTTCTGGGAGAGCTGTCATAAATCCTGTTGAGGGCTCGGAGGCGTCGACGTCCGGGGATCCTTCACTCGTTATTGGCAAATACTTTGCTTGGTCCTAGGGCTTGAGCATTGAACACTCACCTATAAAGACCAGAAACTCCTGTAAAAAGCAAGCGGCCTTAACTTCTCAGACTGACTTACCTACTATTCTTTCCATAGACTGTGGGCCTCTTAGAGAATATAAAGCTCTGGCGAGAACTAAATGATGTTGCTTATCTCTTTAAACATTTGAGGGATCGGAGGCCCTCTCAAAGTGGCCTCACTTAGGAGACTTCTGGATAAGTATCAGCCAGGGATTATTTTTCTGCAAGAGACTTTAGCTCCGACCCTGAAAGCTAGAGATTTCCTTCTTTCCCTTCATCCGAATTGGTACTCTAGTGCGGTAAATGCATTGGGTGCCTCAGGGGGTCTGCTGGTCGCTTGGAATCCTGTTTACTTCGAGTTAACTCCCTTTATTACAAATGTTGGTATTCTTTTAAAAGGGGACTTAAATTTCGTTTTATCTCCAGCTGAAGTTTGGGGGGGAAATTACTGTGGTGGACAGACATAAGAGTTCTACAGGGACATCTTCCGGTCAAATTTTCTAACTGATATTAAACCTGCAAAACTAGCTCCTACTTGGAGGAACGGAAGATCTGGAACTGAGGTGGTGGAAAGGAGACTAGACATATGCTTTATTGCCGAAGACTTACTAACTGAAGCTAGCCTTTAAAAAACTTGGGTCGATTTCCCCTTTATTTTGGACCACACCCCCATTTTTCTCTAGTTAGATTTTTCTCCTTTACATGGGGCATTCCCATTCAAGTTAAACACTCATTGGTTAAAGGAACACGATTTTACAGACTTGGTCACAAAGTTATGGAAGGACCCAACATTTTGATCAGAAAGGTGCAACCAAAAGCGTTTGGTCTGGAAATTATCTGTTTTGAAGTCTCTTACAAAGCAATGGTTTAAAGAAATCAAACAAAGGAAATTGGCAAAATTAGAGACTTTGGAAACCAAGATCAGGACTTCAATTTTACACCTAGTGGACGATCAAACAAATATTGAAGAAGGTAGGTTGCTTAGACTTTGAGAGTTTGAAAGGGACGAGTTACTTAGAGGACAAGAAGAACTTTGGAGGCTCTGTAGCAGAGCCATTTGGCTCTCTAGTGGGGATAGCAATACAATTTTTTTTCACAGAGTGGATAGTAACAACAGATCCAGGAAACATATATGGGAAATTTTTGATGATAATGGACAGATTTTTAAAGATCAGGAAACCATCAAAGCGATAGCCTCTTAGCACTTTAAAACTTTCTATAAAGCTGGGGTTGAAATTAATATATTGGAACAACTCCAACTGGTGGATTTATACCCTCAGATGGTTGAGGAAGAAGAGTATATTACATTATTTAAACCAGTGTCATTAGATGAACTGAAACAATTACTTTTCCACTTCAAAAAGGAGAAGAGCCCCGGACTAGATGGCTGGCCCTCATAATTCTTCATTTACTTCTTTGATATTATTGGTGAGGACCTCCTTGACACGGTGGAGGAAGCAAGGAGATTTGGGGTTGTGGAGAAAAATTTAAATTCTACTTTCATCACACCGATTCCGAAGGCCAACAATCCAATTACCTTTGATGATTATCGACTGATTTCTCTCTGTAATTTGTGCTATAAAATCATTTCGAAGATCATAGCAAACCGAATCAAGCTTATTCTTTCTAAATTCCTCTCCCCATAACATCTGGGGTTTCTTCAAGGCAAGATAATTCAAGATGCAGTTGGCTTAGCCCATGAAAGCATTCATAGTATTAAAAAGAAAAATTTGAAATCACTGGTCTTAAAACTGGATTTAAAGAAGGCCTTTGACTGCGTTGATTGGCAATTCCTTAGACTGATATTGATAAAAGCGAGGTTTGGGATACATATGGTTAACTGGATTGTGGCTTGTGTAACTTCACCAACATATTCAGTTTTGATAAATGGCGAGGCTACTGATTTTTTTAGAAGTGGCAGGGGACTACACTAAGGTTGCCCGCTTTCACCACTACTCTTTATTCTTACCATGGAGGGACTCATCTTGCTTCTAAAGAAATCCATTAGGAAAGGTAAGGTCACAGGTATCAAGGTTTCTCGCCTACAAATTTTTTTACATCTGCTATTTGTTGATGATATTATCATTATGACTAAAGCCATTCTTCAAGAATGGTAGGAAATTGACAAATTAATCAGTCTCTTTTGTAAAGATTTTGGATTACTGGTAAACAAAAAAAAAACTATAGTTCACTTTGAAGGTCTTTTAGCAACGGAACTGGTATCCTTTCAGAATCTCCTTCCTTATTCCTTCAACGAGTTATCTTCAGGCTTCAAATATTTGGGCTACTATCTCAATACTGGTGTGCACAAAGCAGAAGATTGGGATTGGTTGGTGGCCATATTAACCAAAAGAATAAATAACTGGTGTAATCGTTGGATTTCATTGGGTGGGAGATACATTCTTATCAAATCTATTTTGGAGGGACAATCAGTGTATTGGATGTCCCTAGAATCTATTCCGCGATCAGTGCTAGCAAAGATTAGAAGATTGATGTTCCATTTCCTTTGGAATGGGCAAAAAATCTCTCAACACACCCACCTGTGCCGTTGGGATGTCCTCTCCCGTCCAAAGAAAAACGATGGTTGGGGTTTTATAAACCTCTTCTTCTTCAACAAAGCGCTGACAGTTAACACTCTTTGGAGAGTGCTCACTCAGGAAGGCATCTGGTAGAGCATTCTAAAGGACAAATACTTCCCAAAATTATCCTTGACAAACTGTTTTAGATTGGCTGATCACAAGACCAAAGGTGCGTCCAGAATTTGGACCAGCTTAGTTCGTTCGGTTCACATCATTAAACAATGGACGAGCTGGGTGCCTGGCACTGGTCAGCTTATCAAAATCGGCAAGGATACGATCGCAGGTTTGGGGGAATCTTCTCTTCTCTTCGATGAAACGATTACGTGCTTACATAAAAAAAATATAACAGTGTTAGCTAATGCATCGACCGGTCCCAACCCACTTATAATGATTGAATCATGGATCAACGACACCGTTTTGGGGATGACAGATTCTCAAAAGGAAGAACGATATTTTTTCTGCTCTCATTTAAATGCAGCAAGGGGTTCTCTTCAAGGCAGCGAAGACATTCTTTTTTGGACATGAGGAGATGCATCCGACATTGTTTCAGTAAAAAACATTTATAATGAAATTCTGTCAACCCTTAATCTCCCGGCACAAAAAGGATGGAAGTTATCCTTTTGGAAGTGGAACGTCCAGTTAAAGATGAAAATATTTATCTGGATGGTTTCAGAAAATAAAATTCTGACCTGGGAGATGTTAAAGAGGAAAGGCTGGCAGGGATCGGGCATTTGCATGCTCTGCAAGATCAACATTTAAGACTGCGATCATTTATTTTTTATGTGCCCTTTCACCAAGACCATATGGGCAAGAGTGACTTCCTTCCTCAATGTTAAACACTGGTGGGAGGGGGTAAACTTCAACTTGACATTTAATTCCTGGGTCCTAGATAAAACCGTGCCCACAACTCTGGCAATTTTGGTCTGCTGGTTTATCTGGTTCGAAAGGAACTAGGCAATTTTTGATGGGAAACAACCTTCCATTGGGGCTGTAACCTGCAGGATTATTGGGGCATACAACCCTCGTACACATCATCAGAAAATATCTGCCAGGTACAAGAGACCTCTCATACATTTGGAGGATTTTACTGTCACCTTCTTTGATGGGGCATCAATCAGAGGTGGCACCATTTGTGGTGCGGGGGGAGTATTTAAACAACCAGATCGGGGAGTAATCAGATGGTTTATCAACGGCGGGAGGGGTACACATACAAAAGAGGAATTATTTGGTGCCTGGGTGACACTCACGCTTGCAAAACTTTGGGATATCAATATACTAGTTCTGTTGGGTGATTCTAAAGTCATAATTGATTGGCTAAACCAAAAAACTATTCTTCATGCCACTGAAATTGAAGATTGGCTTCGCAGGACAAGATCGATCACCACACTTTTCCAAGATATAAAGTTCACTCACATATTTCGGGAATACAACACAGAGGCAGATCTCCTTTCCAAGCGAGGACTGTTGGAACCAAAAGGAGTACTAACTTATTTCTTAATGATTGATGGGAGGACTGGTCCTATGTCTCAGATCAATCTATTTTGACTGCCTTTTTGTCTTTTCTTATTAATTAGCCCTGGTTTGTGGAGTGCGATATAATGCTTGGTATGGATTTGGATTATTGGTTTTTTCCCCCGGGTTGAACTAGAAAGAGGCTTGGAGTCCCTGTATACTGAATAACTCTTAGTGTGACTTTTTATCGGATTGTAAATATGTTCTATTCAATGGAGATATCCTTTGGGAAGATACTACAGATGTAAATGAATTTTTATAATACAAAAATTCGAGCGAATTTTCATTTGAAAAAAACTTTCACATGCCATTGTTTACATTTGTTTATTTAAAAAAAAAGCTATTTGTCATTTCCCAAGTGATATTTTGATTTTGATGTAATCAATTTTACATATTTTTATTTTAATGTTTTATGATAACAAATACTTATTAATGTGATTTCTCATTTAATTTCTTAATTTCTATATTCAATTTATTGTTTATTTATTTTCTGATTTTTATATTTGACACAAACTAACCACTTTGTTACATATTCATTGATTTGAATACTTCATCAACAACTTTATATCCTTTAAACTCATTCTTTATTAAAAAGATATCTTTATCAAACTTAATCTTAGGATTCATCTTCTCTATATAGTACCACAATATGTTATTTCTAATCATTATTAATTTAAAAATATAAACCTAATAGACATGCTTTATTTAAATATCATTCATCTAAATAATACTTCACTATATGTATAACATTATGTCAAAGTTTCACAAAACACTTTAATTCTCATTTATAATGCTTTCAGGCCACTCACACGTATAAATTATGTGTCTTTGTTCCTACTATGATCTATGATGAAGTTATACTTGAGTTATATATTTCCATCAAAGACATTAGAATTTTTTTGAGATTTATGTCCTTCTTCTCTAATTGAGTATATTTGAATTCTCATTTATAATGCTTTTAGGCCATTCACACGTATAAATTATGTGTCTTAGTTCCTACTATCATCTATGATCTATGGATGGAGTTATACTTGAGCTATATATTTCCACCAAAAACATTATAAATTTTTTGAGATTTATGTCCTTGTATAATTGAGTATACTTGAGTTATATATTTCCATTAAGAATATTAGAAACATTATGTCTTTATCTAGTTCCTTTGCAACATATTATTCCATATATCTTTGTAATTTTTCTTCTAACCAATCATACTTTCATTTCTAATAATCCTTAAAATGTACTTTTTCTTTCTACAATGAAATATTCGGCAATTCTTATTAGATATATAAATTTTTATATATACAATTTTGATTTTTATTAATGTTGTTGTTTTATTTTTCTTTATTTTTCTTTTGATTTTATTAATGTATAAAGATTCAAAGAAAATATGAAAATAATTTTACAAAACAAGTTTAAATATGTATTTTTTTAAAAAGATCGAAATGGCTAATTTATATTTAATCAAAAAAATGGCCAAACTTATATTACAAATGTTACAAAATGGTACTCATAAAAGTTCATTGTTTGGGTTTAACAATTGTTTTTATGTCTTTTGTTTCCAACCTTTATATTCAAGGAATTGATGATCAATAAAGAATCTCCAATATAGAAGATGCATTTCACCCTTTTATACTCCAAGGAATTGATGGTCAATGAAGAATCTCGAATGATCGTTATGGTGTACCTTGTGATATTGGAAAAAATCTTTAATTCTTGGAAAATTGCACACTTCAACCTCATAATTCATGGCTTCCCTATCTCATTTTGAACCAAATCGTTTTGTGATTTTTAAGAGAATAAATAACTCCCCTCACACATGTTGCCCAAAAGTTTGAACATGTATTATGTCACTATGAAAAGTAATTATATTGGATTCAAAAAGAGAGGGGGCATAAATTTCTAAAAGGAAAAAAGGACTTTGAAAGAGTTAAAAATGTTTAGATAAAAAGGAACCCCAATTTAGAGTAATTTGATAAAGCATGTTAAGACCCTTAAAGGAGAAGAATTTTTGTTTTAGTAGTAGGCTCCTTAGAACCATTCCAAAGCGTAGCTAATTTTAGAGATTAAATCCATAATTCCGAGTTATACAATATCTACGAGAAAATAGTGAAAGGAAAAGCATGTCAAACCTATTAGAAACCTATTACCAAAGCTTAAGAACGTCTTCGAAACGTTTTAATCGTAGTTGTTGAAGATGAGTTTGACGAAACATTAAAGCGTGAGAAAATCACACTGAAAAGGAAATTGCCATGAATCGCATAATACAACTTAAGGAAAGCCATAATCAAGGTTCATAGAGGCCAAGGAAAAAACCATTAAATGCCATGAATGTTCTACTCTATTATAAGGAAAATTTTCACTTTTCCAAAGATCTTGAATTTCTTAGTGAAGAGGAAGTAAATGGTGAAGAAAATGAAAGTGCCAATCCATGATGTGAAAACTTGATTTTGGTAAGTAATTAGGGATACTAATGATGTGAAAACTTGATTTTGATTTTGGTAAGTAAAATAATTATATTAGTGATTGAGAAATTTAGAATTTGATTTAGAATTTATATTTTTAAGTCTCTGAATTTAATATTTAGTCTAAACCTAATAAAATATTCACTTTTAAATCTTTTGTATGGTTAATATAAAAGATTAATTACATATTTTACATCTTAATAATTAAATATTGGTTTGAATTGTTTACAACTTCTAAAACTATGCATCTTCCTTTTTAATCTCTTCGTTGCAAACCTTGTATGTTGATGTGATTTTCTTTTTCTCTTAATGATTTCTATCAGTTCAATTGATTGATTCAAGGTTAGAGGTCTCATGACACCAATTGTTCTCCTTTGTTTGATTCGCGCAAAGGGATTGGCTCCCTTTTCTAGTATGAATTATTTTATATGTGGTACCTATTCATCTATCTTGAAAATTTTACATATGTGATAACATACACATGTGGGTTTGGCTTGTTTGACATGACTAATCCCATATCCATCTCATAACATATTCAAGTGGGTTTAGCTTGTTTGACAGGACTAATCCCATATCCATGTCACATCCTTCATGGGATGATATGGACCTTTGTTGACCCTTCATGATTTGATCATTATGTACCCTTTTCTAAAGCAATGCCTTATGGATTGTCTTAGAGTATTTTCAACCCCTAGGTTTATTATTTTTCCTAAGGGACCTTGGACTTTGGAAAAAATCCCTTTAGATGACATGTTGTTGGCGTTCGGTTGTCAAACCCTAGGTTTAGTTTACTCTACCAACAAACCTTGTAGACACCGTCCCTTTTGGCATCACCTGCATGCAAGTGAAGTCTCACCCAAGGAATATATTGGGGTTCCAGGAACCAAGTTTCTACAGGGACGAGGGGAAGGGAGCTCATCATCATATTCATTCCTACTTATCTACCTTGTGCGTTGTATTCTTTGTCCCTTTTCCCTTGATTAATTAGTAAACTTTAACTATGCAACATCATTGTGACACAGATTGCAACATAAATTACTCACTATAGCATTCATCTTTACTCCACATTGATCATTTACTACACAAATCTAGATCTAGTTATGCATAAATAGAAAATTCATGAACAATTGCATAAAATGACATTCAAAAACAAAAGTTAACGTGGTTCACCCATTTCTTGGGCTACATCTGTTGGATCACTGAGAGGGGGGGTGAATCCGTAATAGAGCAATTTAATCCTTTTTAACAATATAATCCAATTGTTATATCAATGTAGCATTATCATCCAATAATTGCATAGTAAATAAGCAATGAACAAATGAACAATCATACACATACACAGTACACCAGTGTTTTACGTGGAAACCCAAAGCAGGAGAAAACCACATAATGTTTTTTCTTATACGTCTTGAATAATTACATTCATTGGAAGCACCAACTTCCTTTGTTTTCTAGCTGCAACTGGAAGGAGGCTCCAACCCCCTTGTTTCTTAGGCTACAACATAAACGAAGCTCCAACTCCCCTATTCTCTGGCTACAACTAGAAGGAGTCTACAACCCCCTATGTTCTCTAGCTACAACCGAAAGGTGGCTACAACCACCTGTCCTTGCCCCGTCCAATCACCCTGAAGTAAAAGTAGAATGATGGAACCACTGTCACACTATCATTGTGAGATATACTGTTGTAAGTCTGTACCAATAAACCTGAACCATGCATGCATCAACCTGTACCTCAACCTGTAATCAACTTGTACCATAAACAAGTGAATCCAACCATGTACCAAGTATGTACCAATCATGTGTCAACTACTCATAAAATATGACTCATCAATATGTACCAACATCATCAACTATACACCTCATGTATGTACCAACTCATCAACTACTTGTCTCAACCATGTACCCAACATGTACCTTAACCAAAAGCCCTAATCAATTTCATCATCCAAATATGATTTTTAACTTTATAATAGACCCGGTGTATATGCTCACATACCTGCAAACCTTCCTTTACTTTAACAACAAGAGACTAGCATTTTCATCAAATTTTTTTTAGTCTCACATGCCTAGTTTTAGATTAGTCAACAACCCTAACTTGAAATAATCATAACTATGTACCTGTAATGAATAAATATCTGAAACTAATACACAATGTTCTTCAGTGTGTTTTATGCAATTACTCTAGGTTTCACTACTTGGAACCTCTCAGAAAAGGAGTTATAGCAAAAATGACATAGCTTGTTGAATTTTGGCTTATTCTAGAGAGCGAACTTGTAGAGCGTACCCCACACAGAATATTTGTTGAATCGATCTGAAAATGTTACACAACATACCAAAGACTGTAATCTAACCAAAAAAAATGGTCTTACTGAATTTGGATCTGTTATGAATAAGTTATGACGTTTTTACCCAAAACACCTGTTTTAGACTAGTTTTAGGACTAGCCACAAACCCTAGTTTCCACAGAGTGTAAATTCAAAAATACAACTACCCACAAGATGAATTTTTTAGCATAGATACTTGGATATGTTTCCTCAATGGAATATCAATTTCATGGTCTAAATCATTCTAGAAAAAACGTTATTGTGAAAATGGCGAGATGGCCTGTAAATAACATACCTTAGAAAGCTTCATCACAATAATTTATCCTCCCTTGAATTTTGACCTTATTTTCTTCACGTTCCCTATGAAATTCAGCTTATATATCCTTTGGGTACCTTCATCACCTATATATATTCAATATGCTCAAGTGTGATGTAAAATGAGAGAGCCTTGCCTCTTATTTATGCTGTCCATCTTCTAGGTCACTTAACCCATTTCTAGGTCACTTAACCTATTTCTAGGTCACTTAACCCATTTATAGGTCACTTAACCTATTTTCCTCATTTTTAGGGTTAACCACTTTCCATAATTAGAAAGTTCTCCATTACTTTATCATTTAAATATTCCTCCTTGACTTTGTCACCTCACTTTATCATTTAAATAATCTTCTTTGATTTTGTCACTTCACTTTATTATTTAAATAATCCTTCTTGACTTTGTCACTTTACTTTATCATTTAAATAATAATTTCTTCTTTTCAAGCTCTTTGACTTCTTTGACATTTTGGGGCTTCAAGCCAACATGTGAGGGTCCTCCAACTTCGTAAGGCCATAACATCAATGACAACCAACCTTAATCAACAATCTCCCACTAACAAATTTGGGTCATTTTACGACGGATATTTCGACGCTCTTGTGATGTTATGTCGTGGATATTGCAACGAATATTGAGTCTCCCAAATGTCATTTTGCATGATGTGGCACATGCGACGAACCTGGATTAACGTCGCAAGAGCGATGACACTAGGGAAGTTGTCACAATTGCGACAAATAAGAAATACTGTCACCATAATGACTAAGTAAATAAATCGTCGAAAGAGTGACCCAATAGGGAAATCCTCGCAAGTGCGACAATAAAGAGATCTCGTCGCACACTCGACAATATAGGTAAACTAAGGAAAAATATTGCAACGAAACAACTTTCGAAGGGGTCATCACAAGATCGACTAAAACAGGGTATTTGCGACGAAATTGCTATACAAGTTTCATAATTTGTATAGCAAGTTCGTCGCAAGATTTGTACAGGTCATCGCAATTGCGACGAAAACAAGGTATATTGCCATGAAATTTCTATACAAATCACAAAATTTCTATAAAATCTTCGTGATTTGTATAGCAAGTGCGTCGCAAGATTTGTACAGGTCATCGCAAGAACGACGAAAACATGGTATATTGCCATGAAATTTATATACAATTTTCGTGATTTGTATAGCAAGTGTGTCGCAAGATTTCTATGGTGCGTCGAAATTATGACGACAACAATTTATTTTTAAAAAATTAAAATTTTATTTTTGTGCAAAAAAAAAATAATTTGATTTTTGAGCCAATTATAGAAGGTGCTATGATTGCACACTAAAGAGGAACCATCTGCATATATTCAATTTTGGTAGGGGCCCCTTTCCTTTTTCTTATAAAAGAAAAAAAAGAGGGTTGTTGTGGCCACAATAGTTGGTTGGTTGGTTGAGTCAGTTGACTGACCCTACTGTTCAAACTAACTATCTTCTTAAAACAATTACACAATTATATCAAAAAACAATACTCTAACTTAGATTTACATATTTAACATCTCCCTAGCATCAAAGCCTTCTTTGTCCTAAAAAGGTGAGGAAAAATAAATACTCAAACCTTCCAAAGAAATTATTTCATTGTTGTTCAAATAAACTCTGATGGCCTTATATATGATTTTATATTCTTTTTTTATATTTACTCATGGGTTATACATTTTAATATGGTGTCATTAAATACCTTCTTAAAAACACACGCTTGAGGTGTTTCTAGATAAATTTCTCATGTTACAGCTTAAACTCTCTCCAAAGGAAAGTCCTACCCTGTGAGGGAGAGCTTGAGGAAATAGATAGGGAAGTCGCCCACTATCACCTTAGTGCCCTTGCCTCTACATTTCTAGGCCATGGTTTCTAAAATAAGGAGGGTTTTCCTACGGGGCTAATACTAAGTCCTATAATTGAATTTCTAGACAAGTGAGGACAAGAACTTTGTTTGACTTCTCTAAACTGATGCTTCAATAAAAGTAAGAGAAGAAAATTCTCAATGAATGCTTGGAAGGAAAAAACTTACTTTATTAAACACAACACACCAATGCACCATTACTCATAATTAGTGATCAAGCAATATAAAATGTTCAAGGTGAAACTTTCTAAGTAAAAAGTATATATTCATTCACAAGATAGTTGTCATTTAGAAAATTTCATATGTGCAAGAAGTGAAGCATGAACAAGTACTTATGAAACATTTAAGCATGAAATTGGGTCATTATGATAGCAATGAAATAGAGCATCATTGTAAAAATTTCATAACCAATATAAGTTTGCATCCATTCAATAAGTATATGCCATGAAACAAATGAAGTGTCACTATTGCAAAGAGAGAATAAGGCAACGAGCTCAATGTAATAAATTTAGAAGAATAAAATTCTACTAGATTAGCAAATTTCATTATTATATGTCAAGGCACAAAAATTATATCATTAACCAAACTTATCATTCATTCATCAACACTCAAAAATTAATCCGTTTCTCATCATTCAATATAGATCAATTCTTTGGAACCATGATTCTACCATGAATCAACAGTCTCAACTAGCAAACAATAGAAATGTTGCACTATTTGGGTAGATTGTTTGGGGTGGTTAGGGTAGGAATGTATCGTGGTCAACCAACCAAGCCAAAAGACATGCAAACACCACAACAAAATATGGTTAACAAACCTTCATACAATAGTGAAAGGAGGCAACAATTGGACTAATTACAAGGTCCTTTGGAATTCCTTAACATATTTTGGATTCTTTGGGATGTGGAAAACAAGGTGTCATAAACAAATTGCAAGACATCAACAATTTAATTACCATTGACAGTGGAATACTTATGCAGTTTTATGACAGTCCTGGATAGAGTTTTGGATAACACATAGAAGGTAATGTAAAGGATTGAAACTAGGTTATTTATCTCTCTTCAAATTCGTTTGGACACATATGGAAATGAATATAATGAAATCCTCGAAACATTGGAAAAAGAGGAGGGTTACAAATAGCCCCGCACAATAATAAATCTTTGTAGAAAAAAGAATACTAGAAAAATCCCAGAACAACAATAAAGAACATGCAACGATTTCACTTTGAATGAGGTTGTTGGACCTTCTAATACATCCAATGATAGTTTATAATCACCTAGAACAACACTCCAAAATGTTGCAATAAAAGTTATTTTCAACCCTAGTTATGTTGTATTGATTTCAACCATTCCAAGCAAAGTATGCATTAGGGAATCCATAAAAGTGATCAATTCTACTTAAATTAAAAATGTTTTTCAAACTCTCTTGTGATCAAAATATAGATGTTTCTTTGAGAACCAGTTAGCATGATTTGAACTAATATAAGTCAATGAGGCTCAATGCAATATAGATTGAGGATAACACATTATGAAAACCTTTCCTAGTACTATCAAGGTGAACTGAAAGGCTGGCCAAGCAAAATGATAGATCCATCAGACATCCTACCTTAAGGCATGAACAATAACTTCAATGATCAAAGGGGTAAGGTTAGAGAACTTACCTTGAGATCCCTCCCAAGTGTAGCATTTCACCCTTAATTCTTTGGTTTTGTAGCATCCTTTTTACTCCAAAAAAGCCTTTAAAAGTGCTTATATAAACCTTGAAAATGACTAAACATTAACAAAGAAAATAAATAGATTCTCAAACAAATATTAAGCCAAGTTTCTCATTAATATCCAATGATTTTAAATGAGGGAGGACTCTTCCTTTTATAGGTGAAGAGCCTCCTCAAATACAATACAAAACAATGTGCTAGCTCAATACTATGAGGTCAAACCCATTAACTCAGTCAAAACCATGGGAAAATACAACAAATCATTTAACAAATCCCTCAAAACCCTCCAAGAGCCAAATGACCCTAAATAATGGTCCAAATATAATAATAAATGCCACAAGTGTGGACTAGAGGGAGAGAATAAATTAGGTGCACTCCTCAATAAAGGTGAAATTCTCCCATGAGAGGGTGAATGATTGAGTTAACATTGTCGAAATACTCCCAAAGATCCTCCAACCAACTCCCTCAAATGATGTAAAGGTCCAAGTATGGAATACCGAACTCAAGAACATAACATTACCTCTCACATGCGTGAGCCATCCAAGTAAAAAAGTCAAGATAAATGGCATGTGTGGCCTCCTCTAGGTGGGTGCTTCTCAATTAGATAAAAATAAAACATGCCACATCATCACAAGGTCCAAATAACAACCTATAACCACCTCCATAATTTGTAACCAACTCCTCCAATGCATTAATAACTCCCATGTGTGGTCCAAGGAGAGATAAATAATGCATAAGTGTGAATGAAACATCCAATTGATAAAGGATAATGAATTTGAGTGGTCCATGTGGCATGTGTGGCGACATGGCATCCCTCTCATGGATCGATGCACTATCATGGATCCCAATGCGGTGACATGAATCCCAAGGAAAATTGTATGGATCCCAATGTATGTAGATATAATGATCATATATGAGTACATGGATCCCAATGCAATGTCATGGATTTTGAGGCATAATACATGTATCCCAATGCACAATACCCACTTGAAGTGATGGTTCTAGCCTCTTAGCAAGACATTAATTGGTAGCACCTGGTGACATCTCTTAGCACAACATAAAAAAGGGTGTTGGTTTTAATATTTTCCTAAGTCTTACCAAGGGGAACAATATTGACCCTTATACATGCATCAAGTCCTAAGACAACACATATTTCCTAAGCACCTAGGTGAAAGATAGGAAAAAATAATTAATAATGATGAAAGGGAATGGGGAATGAGTTCATGTGATGACCCTCAATGTATTAGACATGCACAAGTCTTATCAATCATTTATTTATTCATCCACCTTTATTTAGCTAGGATTTTTACATATAATATCCTTCTAGAGATAGCTTAACATTGAGTTACCATCCTTAACATTATTTCTTACAACCCCTTTAAGAATTGCTTTTTTTTAATGTTTGTTTTATCAAACAAGTTCCTTTTATTTAGATATTCACAGACAAAATAGAGACTAGGGGCATTGGCCTCATAGTGAGGGAGCATTGCTAAAGATTTATATTTGGATTTTGAATTTATCTCTTCACCTCTTTTCCTTATTGGATTATTGACTTAGGCTTTATCAATTTGACCTTTCCTTTTGACCTTTGAGAAATCATACATGACCAAGATGCAATGTTTTGTATGGATGGAATAAATAACACTTGGGAGTTGGAAAATGATTAGCATGGTTGGGATATGGATAATGATATCTATCCTAAGAACCCAATGGTATAGGTTAATCCAAGATATGACACACTTCTAACATAAAACATGTTCCCCAAGGTACTACAAGGAAAGTCATAAAACCATGTAATGTTATGAAATGCTACTAGGCAATCATTAGGTGTTTAACACTTTATGATAAGATAATAAGTTACATCATCATTTCCAAATATGTATTGATACATGGAATGTCAAATGAAGAAAATAGGAACCATGCCATACCGTACAACAATACATCTATCATCTGAGGAGTTGGCATGAAAGTGAGCTACACCATAGTTGAGCTAGCACGATCATGTTTTTGGTGGAGATCAAGAAAAACTCTATCTAGATCTAGGGAATATGAGCATGACACATCATGCAAGAAACAACTTGAAACCCTTGCTAGCGTATCCAAAAATGTGTCACCCCTCATGGGGTAACATTTGGCTCCTACTCGTGGACATGCACTCTGTGTGAGAATGTATGAGAACTCCATAATCTATGTAGACCTGTGACCTACACACCATAAAACTTGGCAAATGAAACAAAATTTGGGGTGAATCTACCACCCTAGTTAGAAATAAAAAATACTTGGCACAAATAAAAAAAATTCACCAAATATAAACATGAAAGTAAAGCAGGAAAACACATGTAAGAAATTATTCTAAGGAAAATCAAATGCATCAATAAAATTAGGCAATGCATGAAAGTAAACACACAAAAGAAAGGAAAACATGAATGGAAGGAAAAAAATCATTCTAACTGCTGCTCAAAAATAATATTCATGCCTACCCTATTGGATAACTAAGGGATGTGGCTGCTAGGTGAAATAAAATATCCAAATCAACCATTCAAGGAGCGTACCAACATATGGAAACCTTCCCTTGTGTTTGGTTATCATCCAAAACATGGATATTCCAAGCATCAAGTGGGTATCAAGAATAATCTAACTCACTCTCAAGTCTGTAACCTAGGTAAGGTAATATCTATGAAGTAGAAAGCACAAACTATACCAAGGTTGACTCACCTCTCCACATAATTTCTCCATCCAAAGGTCAATAGGGACAATGCAAACACAAAATTGTGTCAACCCATTGAAGTTTCTTGTAATATCATTGAGGACAAAATATTGTGAAGGAAACTCCAACGATGCAGATGGTTTGGAGTTATGCAACAACTTCACTTGGAGTGATTTTTGTTTTTGTTTTGAGGGTGTGTTTATCCTACACACCTTATTGAATATATGTGGGGGATAAACTGGGTCTTTTTTCATAGACACAGTGCTCCCTTGCACATCAATGAAGTTTTTTTAAAGGGACAAATTATTTGACATATGGTCAAAACTCTCTCATTGTTTCCATTATTGTGCCCTCTAATTGACAAAGTGAAGATTTGAATTTATGTCAACATTATAACAATGAGTGTTTATATCATGAATCTCTATATGGATTAACATGACCATGAGAAGATTAAAGTAGGAAAATATGAAGAAAGTCTTGAAACCTTGAACAACCCTCCATACATTGTAGACATGAAGATTGAGATGATGCACATGTGTGAAAGAGTAAATGTTTGACATCTCTATTTCCAACCCCTCATGTTGAATCCTTAATGTTCTTGAAGAAACAAAATAAATTTCATGGAACTAAAACATTAAATTGTTGCCAAAATTGTGCCCTACAAAGTGAAGATTGGAATTTATGTCAACATTATAACAATGAGTGTTTATATCATGGACCTCTATATGGATTAACATGACCATGAGAGGATTAAAGTAGGAAAATATGAAGAAAGTATTGAAACCTTGAATAACCCTCCACATATAAATTGACAATGGAAATGTGATTTTGTTTCTTTGTCATGTGCGACACAATGAAAAGAAGGATAATGCTCCGAGAAAATATTATAAAATGTTTGACATGGCCATTTCCAACCCCTCATGTTTAATCCTTAAAACTTATTATTGCATCTTCCCAAAAATTTATTTTTGCATGTTGCACCAAGTTTAAAGTTTTCACATTGCTTGGAAATGATGTTTGCCACATGTCACATGTCACAAGACTTTAAAAGTTGCATATATCACAAGATTTTGGAAGTTGCATATTGCATATTCAATTTCTATTTGTTGCCTAGACTCCATAGCCCAAGCACAAGGCACCAGGTCTTGCTTGCATTCTCACGTCTTGAATCAAGGAGTGTTGAATCAATATATATCAAGTCTTATAAGAGAAACTGAAATTATCATTAAGTGTATAACAAAATTACATTCACACACACACACACACACACACACACACACACACACACACATAGGACCATGNTATATATAAGCCATAGAAATAGCCTTATGTATATTATCATATGAAAAAGTACCCATAATGTCAATGTATTATATGCATCATTACATGTTCAACTATATAATGTACATCTAACTGTCTTATAAAATTATTACATGACATCATGAATTTATTTTAGTCTTCTTTTGTTCTTTCCAGGTCTTAAGTAATTCATCCATCTCCATGTCTTCATTTACTGGGTGCTCTTCAACAATTGATGTTGTTTCAGTCCTTTCACGTCGAGTACATTTGGTCTTGTACCCACGATGTGGATGCTACTATGAGGGGCCATCACCTACAAAAATAAAAAAATATTAAATTTATATGGCCAATTTTTAAATATCATTGAAGTAGTTCATTAATATTAAAAAAAACCTTGCAATGTAATTATTTACCTGGTCCTCTAGTCGACACCGTTTGAATGGCTTCCAACCTGTTCACTTGATCTTCAGGTCAATGAGGATCAACTATGACATTGTCTTCCATTGAAACGTCAAAATTTATAAGTACAAAATTATTAAGTATATGATTAATATATAGACATTTTACCATCGCGGGCCTTAGTCACAAGAACATCTTGGGGCTGCACCTCACTAGGATGGGGCATTTCACTATCAACGCTCTATTTTTCAGTACTAATGGTTTCGTTGATAGTGTTTCTCCCCTGATTAAAAAAAAGTAAGACATTAAATTATGGACAATATCAAACATTTACGTATTTTATAAGTAATGAAAGGTTAATGTGGACTGATTTTTATTTACCTTATCCCACAAATTGGATCTTGGGGTCTGCCCCATGATTTTCCTATGATAAACCACGACTTTATAACCATACTTGTAACCAAGTTGGAGGTCTTCCTCCGTGGTTTCAGTTTTGAAGTCGTCGCCTTGCATTGCATAAGGGTATGGTTTTTTAATGTTTTTGGCTGCAATTACCTGAAAGTTGTAAGGTGATACAAATAATATTCTTAAGATGTTTGGGTACTTACGATTCGTGAATGTAACCTTGAGTAGCCTCCCTGGCCTAGCTTGTGTTGGCCATGTTTGGAAATCCTTTCTTTCGTTTCCTTCGAAGTGTCAGGCAACCTATCATTAAAATTTTCAAGTATGTTATATATAACCACACTTTTATTTATATCTAAAGAAAAATAAAGCTGGTATTGAAATCAAAATATTGTAATTTACCTTGGTGTACCAGTTATTTGTTATCCTGATTTTTTCAAAATCTTCTCTTTTGCAGCATCAATGATCGCCTTCCACTCCCTCTCTGGAATTGAGGGAGGATGCTCATACCTAGGATTTTCTGCCAAGCTTCATCTATAAACATCCCACTTATATTTTAAATATTCACCCGCTGTAGAGGTGACCGCTTTTTTATTGAACGTGTCTACTCCAAAGAGGCCTTCAAGATAATCCATAAGTTCCTTTTTGAGGTTGGAATTCTAGCAATTCAACCTCATGCGTAAGGTTGCCCCAAAAATATATGATCATTAATTTAAAATTAATAATCTAGATGATTTTTGTATGATAAAGACAACATTAAACGATTAAAATACGAATTAAAACTACCTGGGAGTCTTGATTTTTTAATGGAAGTTTATTATCGTCAACGAAAAATGTGCACGGAAGGGTCCCCATGCTTGTCACACATCTAGCTCCCGGAAATGCAACCATGTCAACCACATCACCATGAGCCTCATCTTTGCCACCATCTCTAGACTCTAATCGAGGTGTGGATGTCTGGCGGTGTGTGTCATGGCTCCTATCTAAATTAGGTGTGGAATATGAAGAAGTAAATAGTACTCTAGCAACTGTATGACCACCCACATCAGGACTCTGTAGCGTCTCTATAGTGCCACTACTACCAACACTGGGCTGAACAGACTCCAAAAATGACTTTATAAAAAAGAAACAATTTTTTCGTGAGATAATGTAAAAGTTAAAGAACAAAGTATCATAGTTGAATATATGAGTACATTAAAAAAAACACTTTAAATTATGGCTATTACCTTATATGTTTTAATTTGTGACATAAGGAGCTTTATTTTTGCTTTGATGTCAAGAGTTTGATCTGGACGATCTAAGAAGATAACAAGTTCCTTGTTCTCTTTAATGATCTTTTTTTTTATTAAGACCATCATATACACACACACATGCATATACTCTCTAATGTTTTATATTAGAGATTATATAGGGGCACACACATGCATATACTTAACCCACGAGGGTGGGAGTGATAATATGCATGAGGGAAACTATTGTTTAGATGGTGTTGATATAAATGCATGCAAATCAACAAGAAAATATATGGGTAAATATGACGGTATTGAAAAAGAATTTAATAGTTTAATTTGGCCAATAGAAAAGTATAAAACAAAAGGTATGAAAAATGATTGTTAATTATGCTATGACTAGTTCTTATTATCAATGTTTTTACCACCTTTGGCTTATATCTCCTTGTAAAACCCAATATTATTCCTCACATATGTATTGTTTTTTTGAAATCTAACATTTTCTCCATCTTACAATGCTAAGTAGGCCTATCATTCAATATTTCAAAAAAACATTGAATATGCCTCAATTTTAATTCATTAATATGCCTAAGATATGGTTATTCATTCTAAATCTAAGTAAAACAAATTCCACCCTTCCCCAAGCGACATTGACAATCTCATTTATACTCCATATTAGGCTACATTGGTCAATTTCCCTCAACCACTAAAGTTAGCACGGATGTCTTCCACTTGTATTAGTGGATGTGATTAATGCATGGAAATGTGTCCCATGATGTTCCAAATAGGCATTGTTAAGGTGCTTGTAGATACTTGATTTGATTGCTTTCTCAAATTGGAGCATCCAAAGTTGATCCAATAGTGGCACTCTTCACCTTGTGGTTTTTCCTAATTATGGTTGGTGATATTTTTGGATTTTCTCTCAGGCATGTTGATGCAGGAGCATATGCTCACATCATAAGTTTCTAAATATTGATTAGGCCTTAGGGTCTTGAACCAACTCAATAAGGGGTTTTTGTAAAGTCATTGTAAATTATTTTTAAATTCCTTAGTTTTGGAGTTCAATTCTAGAAGGTTTTAGTTAAAGTAGTGAATACCAATTAGTGATGAGTGATAGGAATTAGGTGTCAATGAGTCATGAAACCAAATTTCCAAATTTGTGGAATGAATCGAGGGGATGTAAAAGATCTGAGTTTTGAAACATTGTAGAGGATAGGATTGAAAATTATATTATTAGAATCAGTTCAACTACGTTCCCGAACTACCAAACTAACTAAGATACCGTGGTGAGTGGAGTGCCCAATCCGGGCAGATAAAGACCCGTAAAGGAACTGTTGGCGGAAGCCTCAGAATGTCTGTTCCGAAGCTAGTTGTTTACCCATACGTAGTTTATCCAGCATCAGCATAAGGTGAAGCAGCTAATTCTATTAAGTCAGTCAAATCTGTTGTTGATCCACCACCTTGCCTAGCACCCCTTCCGGTTCCAGCTTCAGTTAATGTATCATTTACAGGAGTTAGTTGTAGTGAAATGGAAGCTCAATCATGATCTATATAGTGTATTGGTTATAGAACTAACTCAGCATGAGTGGAATTTTCATACAGGTAACTGGAAGTCTGGTTTGCCTTGTCTTTGCTTGTAATGTATGAGATATTTCTTATTGATGAAACCGTGGTACAAGAAATAGTTGTGAGATTTGTGAAATAATGTTGACATGTATTTCCCTATGTTAAATGAGCATATTTGAGAAGAAGAACCTCACTCGAATGGAAAGATGAAGAATTTTGATAGTAAAAGAAATCAAGTTACTTCTGGCTAACTATAGGAAGAGAAATAAGCATGCATGAAGGAAGTGGTAATAGGATATTTTGGCCAATAGATAGTTTGGGTCTTTTGGGAAATAGACAATTTGCAAACATATTCAAATATATCAAGAAAAAAATGACCTATTGGTATATTGATAGACCCAAAAAGAGGGACAATGAAACTCACCATTCTCGCTAGGTTTTGTTCGCATCAATCAAGCGAATCCTTTGTTCCCTCCCACATACAAACTCAAACTGGATATCCTCCTCGTACAATGGCATTGGTGATCCTATGTTCCCTCTATTTTATATATCCCCCTCAAGATGTCTCATGAATCTTTGTTCCCTGTATGCACATCTCTTCCTTGCGGCAAGGTTTCAGTCTAGCTCTGTTTGGAAAAATCGTGGCAGGGTTTCATTCTGGCTCTGTTTGGAAAAATTGCGGCAGGGTTTTAGTCTGGCTCTGTTTGGAAAATAGGGGTCGACGTTGAGTGTTTCGAAAATATGAGTTGCACAGGTGGGAATTCATGTGTACAACATATATCATATGTTACATATAATATATGTTATATGTAACATACAATATATGTTATATGTAACATACAATATATGTTTAACATATAATATATCTAATATATAATATATATTACATACGTAATATATGTAACATATATTNATATATATATATATATATATATATATATATATATATATATATATATATAATATGTAACATATATTATTTATGTAACATATAATATGTATTATATATAATATATTATAGAATACTATTAACATATATAATATTGACGATGACATAGTATAGTAATGATCCATGACAAAGTCGATGATGATAATGAAGACAATGACGATGATAATGATGATGATGATGACGAAGATGACAATGTTGGCTATGGTGATGACAATGATGCCATTAAATTGAGAGGACATGGGTAAATTGAGCACCCTCCAATTTTGAGATGGATGGGATAGAGGCCCCATATATTATCTCAATAAGTGTGCCCTTGTAAAATATATCAAACTACCACATCACGAAGTGCATCTCCATAGCACTAAAACCAAGGTATCATGCACCCACTAAGTTCTCCAAATGTAAATCAACCAAAATAAAGTGAAGGGGATAGGTGACCACAATCCCTCCAGATCACATGAACTACTCCACTAGGGGAAAACACTTTTAGAGAAACCAAAAGCTAGCATTCCCTCTTTGAGAGGAAAGTGTTTTCTCCAACACTAGTCTTGTCCCTTTCTACCTCAATTTTACTTGTAACCTACAAATCCAAGTCTACTGCAATATCAGAATCAATATTCATTGATCCCACACAAGATTCTATAAATTCCTCCTAAACATCACTCTCCTCCATCATGGCATCACTCCACCTCCATGTGGACATTCAAGGGCCATTCAAGGAGATGATAGAAATTTCAACACCTCCAACATCGAGGACACCATTTCTCTTGAATGGGGATGACATGTTAAGGCCCTACTTTATCCTCCGTACTTTGGATTACCTAGGAATTAGTAATTAATGTACGAGACCATATTATTTGAATAAGGCTTGCTAGGTAGTTAGTTGTTAGTTACTCAATGTAAAAGGGTCCTATTTATTAAATAATTCCCATTAAGTGATTCGTATTTATTATGAAGGAAAGGGTTATATATCTTTGTCCCTCTTATTTAATTTTCTAGTATTTATGTTTCTTGAGTAATTTCTCAATAATCATTGTTTCTACTAGTCAAGTACATTACATTATTACCTCCATCATGCTTATACTCCTCCAAGTGACATGTTAGCCTCTTGTGAAATAGTTCTCCTATGTAAGGGATAATTTATTTCATATGAAACTAGGGATACTTTCATATCTTGTGAGATGCATCTAATTGTTGTAATATCACACATCACATAAATTTTTCTTTCTAGAGATCATCAAAATCATTTCCATACAAAAACAAAATTTAGTGTATATTTATTATTTTAGGTTTTATTGCATAGAGTGGGTGTGTGAGTGATATTTGAGTCTAGAAACCCTCCCATATCATCAAGGCATGCAAACAATCTATCCATGTTAAATTTCAGTGCATACAATTTTTTTGAAAAAAATTCAACATTGGCCCCATTCACAAGTCATTGTTGCTCATCATGTACTCTAGCCCTAGTACAATGTCTTTTAATATCCATTTCCTTTAAATTTTGATCGATAAAAATAAAACGAAATGAGGACGACATGGGTCGATATATAGAGTGGGTGGGTGAGTAATATTTGAGTCTTGGAACCATTCCATATCATCAAGGCACGCAAACAGTCTATCCATGTCAAATTTTAGTGCATACAGAAACACTTTGAAATAATTTCAACGTTGGCCCCATTCATAGGTTACTGTTGTCCATCATGTACTCTATCCCTAGTATAATGTCTTTTATTTGTTTCCTTTAAAATACGATCGAGAGGCACATCCTCGCATCTATTACTGTAAGGGAATGCAATAACTTCAATAAAGAAGTACTTGATTAACCGCATAAGCTCCAATATCAGTTATTTCTTGTCTTTGATTTTTTCTCTCATCTAATTACTCTTTTTCTCTATAAAGAATATTAATACAAAATCATTATTTAAATACGAAATCTCATATATTTCCTTCTTCTCAGCACGAACAAAATCATGGGCCTAATTGGCATGATTTTGGTTCTGAACGACATAGACAATGAATATAAAGAGTGGGTGTGTAAGTGATCTTTAAGTCTCAAAACCCTCCCATATCGTCAAGGCATAAAAAAAGTCTACCCATGTCAAATTTTGGTGCATACGGAAACATTTTGAAAAAAAATTCAACGTTGGCCCCATTCACAGGTCATTGTTTCCCATCATGTACTCTAACCCTAGTCCAATGTATTTTAATAGTTGTTTCCTTTAAAATACGACCGAGAAAATTAAAACGAAATGAGGATGAGATGGGTTGATATATAGAGTGGGTGTGTGAGTGATATTTGAGTCTGGAAACTCTCCCATATCTTCAAGGAATGAAAAAAGTCTATCCATGTCAAATTTTGGTGCATACAAAAACATTTTGAAAAAAATTCAACATTGGCCCCATTCACAGGTCACTGTTGTGCATCATGTACTCTAGCCCTAGTACAATGTCTTTCAATATCAACTTCCTTTAAAATTCGACCGAGAAAATCAAAATGAAATGAGGACGAGATGGGTCGATATATAGAGTGGGTGTGTGAGTAATATTTGAGTCTAGAAACCCTTCCATATAATTAAGGCATGCGAACAGTCTATCCATGTCAAATTTCAGTGCATACATAAACATTTTGAAAGAATTTCAACATTGGCCCCATTCATAGGTTACCGTTACCCATCATGTACTCTATCCCTAGTACAATGTCTTTTAGCTATTTCCTTTAAAATACGATCGAGACACACGTGCCTGCATCTAGTTCAAGACCTTAGCTATCATCAAGACCTATTTCCCTGGTACACACGAACTTAAGGTTCTTAGGTCACAAGACATTAGCTATCATAAACACAACCATATCCATGGCTTCTCGGGGTATTTTTTAAATGGGCGATTGGAAATGTTGAAGTAATTTAAGGAAGGTTTACATACTAATTAAAATTATTTTATTTAATAATCGGTTCATCATCTTGATGATGACCTTCTATCATGATTTTCTAATTAGAAATATGCTTATATGTTTTGAAAAAAGAGGGAGTAAATCCTCATATATTCAAGGACACGAAACACATATAATTTTTTAGAAAGTATAATTGATATAGATATATGAAGAAAAAAACCTAAGAGTAAGTGTTTTTAATAAATAATGAAGGATACAAGGAATGTTTACCATAACCTTTATTTTAAGCATCTATAACATCAGGGTATGACATCACAATGACCACTTTGATGTCATATCCTTATCAAAATCATATATGTTAGTTTCATGAAGTCACTTAATTCCCCCTAGAGGGGCATCAAGTACAATTTTCATATTTGAGAAGGAAAACCCAATATCAATGGCCTCTACTCCATCCTTTGAGGGAGGACAAGGTTCCCCAATCAACTCTTCTAGGAAGACTATATCAAATTTTGTTTAAGTCAATGGTTGTTGATTTTCCTTAGCAAGATAAACTTCATCATCTCACATTGGTTGCTTAGGAAAATTCCAATTTTTTTACTTGGATTTGGTCCCTTTTTCCCTTGAAGGATGAGCTCGTGCATGGGGATAAATATTGTGTAAATGTCATGTATGTACACAATATCGTTCTAAATCTCCAAAATTGCTTTTATGTAACTGCCCAAAGTATTCTCAATATCCTCAAAAATTGATATATACCAAGAATGAAATGAAAAATTTGGGAGGTGTACCCAAAGTGTCATTCTAGTAATTGACATAGAGTTAGGATCAAAATTTGGAAATCAAGGAGATATAAAAATACGCACTCTTCCCCAAAACCAGGGATCCTACTCTAAAACTTGCTTATAAGCAGCATGATCAAAAATATGAATTAAAAAAACAAATTTGGAGTAGAGAGGAATCTCATAATTATTTTTCCATGTTGAGTGGATCCATTGGCACAACACCGATGAAGGAGGCCAATAACCATTAAACCATTAAATATGCTCCTTAAAGGACATGTGTTTTGAAGTTGAAAGCACCTCATGTTATAACATTATTTGGTTACCAGTGACCATGGGTTCCTTGTTGCCCAATATATTAGCCATTGAATATCTTTGCTCCACACGAAACATATGTTAAATTGTTTTTTTTCCTCATACTGACATTCTTCCTTTGAGAAATGAACTGGTACCCATGTGTTTCCTTTAAGAAAGGCAGGGTGTCTTCCAAAAATTACAAAAAGTAAAAAATGAGCATTAATTATGCACTCCTAAGCGGGGTTTACAAGATCCGTGCAACTGTACAACCCTAACTATTATTGCCAACAAAATTAACCAACTTGTGATAGTATAAATTGGGTTCAAATGTTGGAGAAAGGAAACCAACCATTCTAGTACGCTTATGCTAGAGCGTTATCTTGAGAATTTAGCCTTGGATTTTTATGAGTAGTTCCTTTTGTAGAAACCCTTGTTTTTGGGATTGACTCTCTTACTTAGACTCTAGGATCTAAATCCTTGCTGATTTTACAATGCACATATGGAAAGGATTTTGAAGCGGAGTTTAATTCTATATGTAGTCCAAGTAGGAGGAACTTGAACTCTACTGACAAAGATTATTTACATTCGTCTCTCTTGCGACAATTTCAAATGATGCTTGGATTCATTTCATATTTGGTTTATCAACTTGAAATGAAAATTTGATACTTTGCAAGCTAGTTGGACCTTGATTCAAATACAAATATGAAATTTGGAATCATTAACATATCTACTAGAACATATGAAAAATAGGGTTTATGGTTTCCATGATGATATGATGATGGAAGAAAGTGGGTGTGTGAGTAAAATTTGAGTCTAGAAACCCTCCCATATCGTTAAGGCATGCGAATAGTCTATCCAGGTCAAATTGCAATGCATACAGATACAGTTTGAAAAAATTTCAACGTTGGCCCCATTCACATGCCACTGTTTCCCGCGACTAGTATTTTTATGGTGTTGATTAAGCAATCAACGAAAAAGACGGATTTTTCATCACAACTATGACATAGATACATTGTATATGCATTAATGTAGAACCTAAAAGGAAAATGAAGAAAGGCTGACGAAAACTTAAAACTTGCGTCAACCAAATTGTGTACTTTGAAAGAAAATTAGGGTTTATGGTTTACATGATGAATTGATGATGGAAGAAAGTGGGTGTGTCAGTCAAATTTGAGTCCATAAACACTCCCATATCTTTAAGGCATGCGAATAGTCTATCCATGACAAATTTCAGTGCATATAGAAACTGTTTGAAAAAATTTCAACGTTGGCCCCATTCACAGGTCATTGTTGCCGATGTCTAGTCCTCATACAATTTCCATTCATTGTTCCTTGTTTTGTGTTCCTCGTTCCTTCTTCCTTCTTCCTTATTTCTCATTCCTTGACCATGGTGTAGTCCCCAAGATCCATTATTTTTGTACAAAACATACTAATGACATAAAATGTCCCACACGAAGATCAAATTAATATCCGCTACATAAGTCTTTTGTCTTTTTTCAAGGACTATGTAACGAATATCAATTCTAAGAAGAGTCAAAGAGAACTTAAGAACCTTAAGTTCTTTCCTTAACCATGGTGACATAACACTATCATTCAATAGTCAAATTGTTACATTTCATTGTCAAGCATCATGTGTACCGAGGGCTTGAGCCACCACAAAGCAAATATACAAAGAATATTTGTCTTATGAATAAGATATGATGCTATCCATTTTGAGGTTTGGCATAGATATTATTCTTATAGACTACACTGTTGGTTGTGGAGCTTGATTATCTTCCTGATTCAGAGGTCTTTTACTTCCAGCCATGTTTATACCCCATGAAGTATTTACACCCTAGAAGTATGTACACTCTTCCACGCGGGGGAGTGCAGAGGGGGGGTACCCCCTCTGCGGGGTCCGGGGGGGCTATCCCCCTGGCTGGGGGGTCTGGGGGAAAGAAAGCCACCAACGAGGGTTTGGGGGCGAAGCCCCTGAAGGAAAATTTTCCTTGTAAATGTATATTGTAATTTCATTGTAAGTCTGGACTGTTCATTATAAGGTCGCAGATCTAATGATAGAGATTATGTTAGGGTTTTTTTTCCCTAGAAGGCAACCCTCTTTTATGAGGGAAATGTATTGTGGATATGGTTGATGGAGAATATTGTTTTCTGAGATAGGAGACTATGATAGAAAGAAGAGGAAGTTACAACAGGTTTGCTGTAGGTTGTATCCCTTCATATGCTAGATAATAATAAAGGAAGGACCTAGAAATTTCTCTGGTGGACGTAGCCCACACTGGGTGAACCACATAAATCTATGTCTCTATTGTATTGTGTATCTTCTGTGTTTTGTTTCCACATTTGTTTTATTTTATTGCTCCATGGTCCTGTTTTTTCTAACAACTGGTATCAGAGCGAAAGGTAACTCGCAGGAAAAGAGGGTTCCTGGTTTGAGTGGGAGAAATGTCGGAAGATGGAAAGTTTAGGGTCAAGAAATTTAACGGCCAAAACTACCAGTTATGGAAGATGCATATGGAAGACTATTTATATCAGAAGGATCTATTCCTACCATTGGGCGGAATAACAAAGAAGTCGGCGGCTACGAAGGACGAAGAATGGGAGATTCTTGACAACAAGGCTCTAGGAATGATACGGCTGAGCCTGGTAGCGTCGGTGGCTTTCAATATTTCCAAAGAAAAGACAACGAAGGGTTTGATGG
>JASDQU010502288.1:70423-83225 GCA_032191745.1 Picea mariana | reverse complement strand
TGATGACTGTCAGGTATTCTGAACAAGATCCGATGACTTAGAATCTCTTCTGCCCTGTATGCTCCAGAGGACTAAGCCTTGTGCACTTTCTCACGGATCCGATGGCTATCGGTGCTCTACGCCAAATCTGACGGTTGAAAGTCTTCTGTCGTTGCTAGGCTTTCCTCATCCTTACTGCAGTCGACTTGCACCTTAGGTCTATTCGCAAGGTTGATCTTACGGCTGCAACTGCTCGTTCTTGGCCATTTTCGCAAGTTCTTTATTGTTCTTGCAAAAAAATTTCTCCTGGGGAAAGAAATTCATGAATCTTTCACGAATTGAAAGATTTTCACGAATTCTTTAAATCTTTGTGTTATCTGCAACAATCTTTGACAGATTTGTGAGATTTCCTGAAATTCTTTAAACGATTCTGCCTTCTGGAGCAATCTTTCACAAATTTGAACGAATTTCTTTGAATTCTTCAAATGTTCCTGCCTCCTACAGCTCTTCTTTGTGAATCTTTGACGAATATGAAATTGTTCACGATTCTTTAGAGTTTCTCCTTCTGCAGTTTTTGCTTGCTCAATCTTTTGAGTGTATAGCACTCTGCTTCCTCGCGTGAGCTTCCTACGAGGATCTTTTGAGAGTATTATGGACAACTCTCCAAGCCTTGTGAAAAGTCTGTGTTGCGTGCTCTCGTGATCCATGTAAGTTCTGGGCTGTGAGGATCGTGTTGCTCTCCACCCTGTGTGAAGAGGCTTACTATTGCAACTCTAATACCATGATAAATTGTGAAACAAGAAATGCAGAGAGAAAGAATAGAGCAGAAATAGTAAACAATATATTGAGGATGTAAGGAGAAAGTACAATGAGAAAATTTAATGAATAAGTTAAGTGCAAAAGAAAAATAGTTGAGCTAAATAGGCTCAAGCAAATCAAGAAAAGAAAGTACAGCTTACAGTGAGCCTGTTGAGGTTACATTATATTTAACATTTACACCATGACTAGTCAACCTTTTTCTCCGCGCATCTTCTTCATTTATAGAAATTACCACATATCACCCAACTATTTATTTATTTATTATTTTTCTTCTTCACGTTTTTGAAGAGGGGCACCACCTTTGCTTTTATTTATTTTCCATAAATCCATTAATGAAGCTCTCTACTTTACGATGGAGGTTGCTTAGCTATAAAATCTAAATCTTATCTCTATGCTGTTGGATTTTCGTTTTACACACCCCCTTATCCCGTCCTTCAATGTTGGACCTGAAGGTGCATGTTTTTTATTTCTTGCGCTCTAGCTTAGCATGAAATTCATATTGCCTAGCTTGCGAGCAAAGATATCTTCAGTTTTTCATTTGCATTTTTCCTGCACAAGAGGAGGCTAGGAGTTATATTTTAAAACTGTTCTCGCAATCCAAAAAAATTTGTGTTCTCCCTGAGATTTAATTACATAAAACCACTCAGCCATTAATGTTCACCTCACGATTTTACCACAGTTTTTGGAAATTTTTTCCTTTGCGTTTAACGTCCACTTTATTGTTCACACCTCAGCGCAATCGCCTCTTCGTACCATAGAAAACGTGGCCTAAGCCTCGACGTGGCACATGCATTCTCCTTCAATGACTTTAGGCACTTTGCCGGGTATTTTTAAATATACAACTCATTTCTTTTACCAACGATTTTGGTGGACTATTAACTCAATAGTGGTTAACTTTTCCAGTGTAACTAGTCTCCCTTATTCAGGTTTTCCTTTTATTTTTCTTGGCAATGAAATCCTGGCTGCATACAACGTGCCCTTAATGCTTTGTGCCTCCTTACCTTCCCAGTGAATTTCTGGGCGTCTCCATGCGATTTCGTGGAAGACTCGGCGTGCTTCACTTCTCCTTCCTCAGCGCAGTCCGACATGCTTCGCCCAACCGTATTTGGGATGCCACCTTTACGTTTTCCCTGCATCTTTGTGTGGGTGTATTTCAGTTTAAGAATAAGGTGGTGTATTGTCTAATTTATGATTATGGGGAGAGTTTTGATTTATCATTTTAGTTTTGAATCTATGTCGCTTTATAATGGGTTCGATTTATCACTTTAGTTATCGCTTCAGTTTTGAGTTTATATCACTTTATAACGGGTTCGATTTATCGCTTTAGTTATCGCTTTATTTTTGAGTCTATATCGCTTTATAATGGGTTTGATTTATCATTTTAGTTCTGAGTCTATATCACCTTAGTATTTTGATTTATCATTTTAGTTTGGGGTCTATATATCTTTATATTCTTTAATTCAATAGTTGAGTCTTTTATGATTTATTTTATTCTTTCATGGTATGGTGAGCAATTGTCTCGATGCGCCTTTTAAGACTATGTGGATGGTTAATAAGTAATTATTAGTTACTTGTGCCATGATAAGTATAGCTAGGAGTGGATATTGTATGCAGTTACTCTCCTCGCACACTAAATAAAATGTATGTTACTTGCAACTTAACTTATTTCGTTGTGTGCTTGATTCGTAATTTTCTCTTTCACTTGAATTTTATCACTTATTATGGGCGCCATAAGATTGTACTACCTCACGGATTTTTGACACGTTTTCTATTGTGCCTTGACTATTGATGTTGCCTAAATGGATTAGGAATTGGTTACTATGCGTCCTTAATATCACTGATGTATGATTGATTCTTAATGGTATTCTCCTATGCCATTAATTGAGGCAATGTATGTTGTAATTGCTTCAATGGATTTTCATGCACCTTGATTGTGGTGTTGAAGTATGAATTAGATGATAACTAGACGATTGTCGAGCCATGAAAATGAAGTTAAGGATAATTTTAGAGTCAGTGATTTAATGCTAACATGATGAGTTATGTAGTTGTTTTACACTCGCGCGCAATGATTTTAATGTAATAATGATTGTTTGGACTATTTGAGCGCATTGTATTGATGTTGTTTATGAATAATTCACTAATCAGGTCTCACGTGGGCCTTGTTAGCATGGAAGTTGGCTATTTAGTAATTGGAATAATCACAGTCCTTTTAGTAAAGTAGATGTTTGATCTTGCACCATTAATTTAAAATGAATAATGCAAGGTATCGATGGTTAGGTAATTATTGTACTCTTGCACAATGTTTAGTTATTGAATGATTTATTGCATAACATCAGATTTTACTTCTTGCGTGCAGTGAAAAGTCGATATAATGAATAATTGTTGCTTATATACTTTTTGTGCCATGAAAAAATTATGGTAACGAATGATTTTTTAGATATTATATTTGTCACGCACCATGGAACAAATTTCGAATTGTGTTGACTACATTGCGCCTCAATTTATTGTTGCATGACTGATTAATAACTAGTTTTCTCTCACTAATTATTTAAGTTGGCTTTTGAATGTTCTTGAGTTGTTTACTCTTGTGCAAAATGATTATTAACTATTGATGTATGTTTAATACGATGATGGTTACACTTCCTCCATAATTAATGCTATTAGGATTGATGGACTAATGATATGGATGATTGTTAGTGCATTGAGGCACGTGCCATGGTTCATGGTGACAATGTATCGACAATGTGTCGCATTGGATTATTAATGCACTATTATTGATCCGTTAATATATGTGATTGATGTGTGGACAATGTTGGCTCTTTTTATGATGTTTTAATTTTCCAATCACACCTCTAAAAGAAAAAAAATATGACATTTTGTACGTCGCTTGGTTGTCGTAATGGTGGGGTCATTACACCTTTTAATTGAGGATTTGTATGTATTGATATTATATAGTTTTAAGGAATCATTAGAAGCATCCCTAATGGATTTCCTAGACATTTTACATTCTTTATCATACCAAGGATTGGTCGCTCTATTATTATTTTTATAGGACACCTCAAAAGAGAACTTGTTAATAGAAGTGGAAAGGGTAGTTGTAAAATTATGATATAGGTCTCCAATGTTGTCCTTAAAAGTTACGAGATGTATTTCACTATTTAAATCCTTTGATAAAATGTGAATTTTTCTTTTTTCAAAGGGTAGTTTCCTTTGATTATGAGAATTATCTTCAATGACCCTCCTGTGAATGACAAAGTTTAGATTTATAGTTAAAGGTCTATGATCATAGTAGGGTTCATCATCATTGAAAAGGTCAAAATTTGCTATTTGGTTGGAAACGAGGATATCAAATATCACATAATATACGAGAATACTTCCTAGCGCATGAATACAAGCCATCTAATTTGAGTTTTTCTACTTCATTACTCCATTGCAAATTATTAGGTCTTGAGAGATGTAGAGATTGACCTACTCACTACCAAACAAATTTTCAATTAGGTCTACAGATTATTTTGTAGCTACTAGTTAAAATAAGGATTTCATCTAGCCATAAAGTAATACACTATATTATGGAGTCGTTTTCTGCAATCACCATGGACACATTATTCTCATTAATGCAAGCTCCCTTGGTCATACCACGAACAATGCGGCAGAACTTGGGGGACTTATTAGGGGACTACAATTAGCCATTGAACACAACTTCCCCAAGATGATTGTAGAGGGTGACTCTCAAATCATCATCAATCTCTCTAGCAGTCTTTTAAATGGAGCAAACCCGAAAAGAATATCACCTAGTTGGAGACTCTCACATGGGCTAAAGACTATTACAGATTTATTGCAACCCAATCAGGCTGTTATACCTGCTCATATCAGAAGGAGTGTGAATCAAGTAGCGGATGAATTGGCTAATCTGGGGACCAACTGGGATGGACTGGAACTCCTTTGCAAAATGTCCCTTACTCCTAATCACCCTATCCTCCAACAATGTATCCGCAAAGCTGGGGAAGTGGACAAACCCTCGTATGGGGTGTTAGTGCAGACCACATGGCGTACAGAGGAAGAGCGGACGAGCCAGCAAGGCAGAGATCCATGTGACCAGCTCGTGATGATCACCGCTAACTCTACCTTGCATTAACTAGCTTTCACATCAATTGTAGCAACATTTATTTTGTTTCACCCGACCTCCATTATGCATTGTTCTATGGCTTCTCCGTCTGCTTATGCTCCTCTCCCTCTCTCCAGGACCGAATTACACATTCCTCCGCTGTCGTGGCCTGGTTATGCTTGGACTTTCATGGTGCTCACAGGTCCCGCCCATCTTCAGGCTATCCACATTTGCCTGGAACACCAAATCCTTTTCCATATTAAAATCATGTCGTGTCAATGAGGACGGTCGTTAAGGGGCTCTCCTTGGCATCCTCCTCGGCCCCGAGCATCGATTTCTCCCCCTAGTTCACCCTCAACACTTTTCTCACCTCTTTTGTTGCCTGAGCTAGCACCTCTCGCTTCCTCCACCTCGCCTGTCTCCCGATTTGATTTCTTAGCCATAATTGAAAGCTTTCTAGGCTCTTCTTTGTGCCACCTTGCTGCTCCACCGACCTCCAGAACTTCCAATCCTCCCCATGCACCGGTTACTAGTTCCTCAAAGTCCTCCATGGGGGCTCCACCTCCTATTCGAGCCGCCCGAAGCATTACGTCTGCTTCTACCCACTCCAAGCCTGATCTGCAGCTGAAAGAGTGTTTCACCATCCTCTATGATTTGGTCTTCGAACTCCGTCAGGGAATGGAGGACCTCCAATTTCGAATGCATCTTATGGATGGAAGGATCTCGACCCTCCTTAAGCTCCTATCTACCTTTCAAGACGCCTCTCCCTCCTACCTAGCAGGAGTGGCTTCAGTAGGGGTGCCCTCCTCAGAAGGCGACGACAGAAATGTTAGGAAGCAGAGTGTAGAAGGGGTCATTGCAGAGTAGGTCCAGTATGAGGACATGGAAGCGGTGACATCCACAGGCCAGCATGCGCACACTCCATCGGGAGATGCCCTGCCAGCTACCAACAGGGGCGAGGGAACTGTGGACGCTGACATGCATTTCGAAAGGAAAGGGACACCCGTTGAGGAGGAGCCATGGCACACGACTGTTCTTGCCACCTGGCCATGTTACTTGCCAAGTGTATAACCCCTCAAGGGATCTTTTCTTTTTAATAGTTTCTCCTTTTAGTTACAATTTAGTCAGCTTAGCTTTGTTCTTTAAGACTGTTAGGTTCTCAGATGCTAAACTTACCCGGTTGGTTGAACTGGTTTCCCCTTTTTTTGGGCAGTTTAGTAACTACAATCCGGTTGTTATCAAGTTTTTGTAACTATGGTCTCGTTTTTTGAAGGCCCTTATATATAAAACCTCTTACTTATATATATATAAAAAAAATAATACACTATATTAAAATAGATGTACATAGAAATATTTTTTTCTTGATGAATATTTTTTTGGATGTAACTATGTGTGAGAGGTTTCGAAACCTCCCATTTTTTTCTTATTAATATTTTTTTTAATTCCACGTGTCAACATTGGAATATTAAGTCTTGAAACAATTAAGCATCTGAGTGATTATCTAAAGTAGAAAGAAGCTATTAAAGAAATCAAAATTTCTTCACTTTCAATTACTCTTAATCTTTCTCTATAGTTTATACAAAATTAATTTACTTGAATGGATATTGAAATATTTTACTTATGAACTACATTGAAATATTTTTTTGTTATTAATATATTTTTTAATGTCACTTGTCAACTCCATATTGAGCATGGAAGAAGTTACACATCTAGCTCATATTGATGTAGAATGAACCTTTCAACACAACCAAATATAACATTATTTTGAACTATTTCCTAATTAATCTGATTAGGAATCTACTAATATCGTAAATTGATTTTGTTTCTTGCATAAAAAAATTATAAAAATGAATGGTACTCTAAAAACATTATAAATTATTTTACTTTATTTTTATTGTTAAACAACCTATTATAATAAATTGGAAAACTCTAAAAAAGAAATTCAAACCTTGAAACTTTTAAAAATATATATTATCTATAGTCTAATATATTTATATATATATTATTTATAGACACCAAATTGGTGTATAAGACCCCTATCGATTAAACGATAGACTCTGAGGATGCTTTACAAAATATATTACTTATAGTGTAATCTATATTACCTAATCGATAGTGAGATTTTCATGATACTTTATTATGGTAAAGTTATTCAATAGATAATCTAATCTATAGATTTTTGTGATAATTTATTATCGTAAATTTATTCAAGTGTATTGACTAGAACATTAAATTATGTGATGGAGTATAATTGTTTTTAGGTAAGAACCATCATTCTAAATATATGACTTATAGTCTAATGTATATTACCTAATTGATAGTCTAATGAGTAGAATTTCATGATACTCTTTTCATTATATTATATTATATAAATGTGTTCAAGGTAGAAAATACATCCAAAGATGAACTCAGACCAGACATTAAAAATAGTAAGAAACCAACATACAGGGTGTAGAAAAGAGGCAAGAAGCCTCTTATCCAAATTGTCCCCACAAAAAGAATAACCCTAGAAATCAACGTAGAGTCATCTACTAAGACTACTAAAAGAACATAAAATATGAGAAAATGAAAATCACTTTCCCATATAGAAATCTAAAAGAGGTTTAATAACAAGGTGGGGCCTTCATTTCCACATTCCCAATGATTGTAAGTTGTCTTTCCTTCTTGCATTCCAAGTGCTTGCTTGGATAATAGATCTGCCTCAATGTTATAATTTGTGTAAATATGAGAAAAACTAATTGAGATGAAATTTTTGCTGAGGGTTTTGATTCTTTCCTTCTAGCAGTCCAGAGAGATAATCTACACATTCCATTTGTTGTTTATGTTGGAAAATTGGTTGTTGTCATTGCTGTCAACCTTAGTCATTGGTTTTGGACCGCAAGATTGATGAAGGTATTTTGGCATGAAGGACAATGCACATGCAGATACAACACACATCGATGGATAGTATACATCATGTTGTTTCCAGTGGTATGTGGAACATCATGTGGATCTTCATGGTTGAGGAGAAATAAATTTTTGAATATGACAAAGTGAATTGAAGAAGGAAGTACATGTAGGCCCTGAAGATAATTAAATAAAAGAATAACAAAATAAGAAAGTATCAGGTCGGCCCTAATGTTAAAAGGAAGTGACATAAATGGTATAAATAAATATCATTAGACATTCATTTGATACACAAGTCAAATTTCAGAGGAAATCATAAGTAAATAAGGCCAGATTTATAGGGAGGATGAAGTCTTTTAGTGATGTGTTCTAAGCTAGTCAATAAACATGTGTTTTGGGTAAAACAATCATAACTTATTCATAGAGAATACAAATGATGTGGGACCAATTTCATTAGAAACAGTACTGATATTAGTTTCTTGTGTGCGAGTTTCAGAATATGATGTTAAATATTGAGCGCATGACATTTTGTACAAGTTCACTCTCTTAAATAAACCATAATTGAATAAAGCCTACCATTCTTTCTATAACTTCTTTTTGGGGAGGATTCAAGGAGTGAAACATGGAGGAGTTTCACATAATACATTGAGTAATATTATCTATAGGATCAAATTATTCCAACAATTGGAGAATTACAGAAGTTGAACAAGTCTCAGAAAGCATTATCAGGCTCTATGTGATCGTTGGTTGATGGTGATGATTTAATGTAAATTTTTATTATCTATCATATATTCTTGGGTGGAATGAAGGGGAAAGGATGGAGAGGTCAACCTTCTCTTAGTATTGGAGGATTTTATCTTCCTCTTGGAGTTTTATACCTCACTTTATATTTGTAAGTTGTAGTTCCCTTTGGAAGTCATTACTTCCCTTGAACAATAACTATTGATTATTTTTCATATATTGTGCATGGTGTATTATGGTGTATTGGTGTAACTCTTATACTATTTTTCATTTCTCATTGGATATAATTGAATTGTTTAAGTATAAGTTGAAAAGGTTTTACAAATTGTACTTGATATTGATTCACCCCCCTCTCAATATCAACAATTGATATCAAAGTGGGTTACCTTCAGTAAAATTTAACCATTGGAAGGAATATCCTAAGAAGAAATGAAAGACAAAATTCCAAATGGGATTCCACCATTTGATGGAAGCAATTTTGAATATTGGAGTAATAGAATGGAAAATTACTTGAAATCTCCTGGGGAAGATGTTTCGTTCTCAGTTGATTCATCATACAATGCTTTGAAGAAAACAAAGAATGCAACTCAGAAGGAAGAAAAAATGAACAACAAATTGGCAATAGATACTATCCTGGATGGATTGAAAGATTCACTAAAATCGAAGGTGGGATCATGTGAATCATCAAAAGAGATTTGAGACAATATACAAGACCTTTATTCAAGGGAAGAAGCATAAGAATAAGAAGAAGTCAAAGAAAATTACAACATCTCAGATTTCAAATAAGAAAATAGAGGTCAGTTTTTTTTCTTTAATTGTGAAGGAGTAGCACATGTTGAATTTGAATGTCCTAATCCAAGGATTGAAAGAGATGACACTGAAGAAAAAAATTCCAATGAAGCAGAAGAAAATCATGAAGAAAAAATTATTCAACAAGAAGATGTGAATCTTAAAAAAATGAAGCATGTTGATATTGAAAATAGAAAGCTCAAAGACATGCATAGAAAACTAATAAGTGAATTGGGTAGTTGTGAAAAGATAGTTGTAAGCTTGAAGAAACAATTAGAAGACTTTGCGAAACTAAGCAAAGACACCATTTCCATGAAAACTCTACTCGAAGAAGAAAGAAGAATAGGAGAAGTAAGGAATGTCCAAATGATGAAGAAAGAAGAAGATTGTGAGAAACTTGAAGAAGAAGTTGTCTCATTAAGGAAGATCTTAAGAAAATATCAAGTGCCAAAATACTTAACACATCTTGGATGCATGAGTGAAACTTCATACAAATAATATGCAAATACCAACAAGAAGGTTGAAGAAAGAGATACATAGATAGTTGATGAGAAGTGGACCAGGATACCAGAAAGAAGGAATGATTACAAAAGAGATGAATATCCAAGAAGACCTCCTACCTTCAGGAATCAAAGAAGCTTCAATCAGTATGAAGGAAACTACAGAAGAGTAGATCATGAACTCAAATGGACTACATCACAAAGAAGGTCACTCACTCCGAGGTATCAAAATTTCTTTCATGGTCATTGTTATACTTGCAAAAATTTTGGACATAAGGAAATTAATTGCAGAATCAATGAAAGGAACAAATACACAAGAAACATAAATGGTGTAAATAGAAGATACAGAAATAATCATGGATTTTTCAACATAAGATATAATTCATTTTTCCCATTGATGGACAAAAATATTGTATGCTACAAATGTAATTATATTGGTCACAAAGAACGTGATTGCAGATATATGAATGAAGATGTCCCTATGCCAACCACAATATGGAAAAGGAAAGATATTCTAAACAATGAAGATTGTCGAATAGCATTAACCGCTAAATAATGTAAATAAGAAGAAGAATGGTACATAGACAGTGGATGTTCTTCACACATGACCGGGGATCAAGACAAATTCATCATCTTGAAGAGAAAGGGTGGCAATGCTGCATTTGGAGATGACTCATATGCCAAAATATTTGGAGAAGGTGTAGTATAGCTTGGAAGAAAAAATGCAAAAGAAAATAATGTCCTATTTTTGAAGACTTGAATAATAATCTACTCAGTGTTAGTAAAATATGTGATCAATGATACACTCTTATGTTTGACTTATGAAAATGTAAACTCAGAGAAAATAACTCAGGAAGATTGGTTGCAACTATAACAAGAAAACCAAACAACATATACATCCTAGACATGAAGAAGAGAGAGAAGACATAATCCGCACAAAAGAATTCCAAGGAAGAAAAAGTCCCAAATACCAAAAATAAGGATTAAGTATTATTCTATGCCACATGTTCAGGGGGAGCAGTCCCAAAGAAGAAGGTCACCTTATGCCATTGAAATCGAGGGGAGAAGCCCTACCCTTTTCCATTGATGTCAAAGAGGAAGAGAAATTGGGATCATGATGATAGGGGGAGCATAAGTGTTGCCATCAATGACAAAGGGGGAGATTGTTGGAAGATTGGTTGTTGTCATTGATGTCAACCCTAGTCATTGGTTTTGGAACACAAGATTGATGAAGGTATTTGGACATGAAGGACACTGCACATGCAGATACAACAACCATGGATGGATAGTATACATCATGTTGTTTTCACTGGTATCTGACATGTCACGTGGATCCTCATGGTTGAGGAGAAATGAATTTTTGAAGATGACAAAGTGAATGTAACATCCCACTCTAGTGCACTGAGCGAACTTATTTTTGAGGACACTTGCTCACAAGTGATCTGGATTATTATGCTATTAAAACTTTTTGATTATGAGGCATTATGGGTTGATGACATGTTGTTTTACTACATTGACATAGGCAGGTGCTATTGACTCAGTTTTACTGAGTGTGCAGGATTATGGACCTAGAGGATGACAAGGCATCAATGGAACCCCTTGGACTCCGAATTGAGTCAGGGAGTGTACAATTGAGATTTGATTGTTTTACTATGATTTCAGTGCTTCTAATTAGTTGATATGATATGGATATATTCTGACATGATTCGTTGATGATGCAGGCTAATGATAACTTGTCAGCTAGACTCACATATGGAGTAAAGGGGTCACACACGACTACCAGAGATGTTGAGGGAGAGGTGTGGACAATAGCCCTGCCACAGCCTACTAGCACTCCCGTCGTGGCTTGAATTGTAGGTTAACAATTACCTAGTTCGATAGGACCCATGACGTCATGAGGGAAGAGTGCGAAAGTCACTCATGATGATTCTAAGTGGCGCGCAATAAGGCGGGGGCCTTATTCCTTAGAGGCCCTTAGTCTCTCACAAGTTCACCTGGAAGAGTATTGAATCCAAGGGTTATTGATGTCTAGCAAATCATTCTAGAGGCGAGTGGCACCCTTGGAGCATGTAGTGCATCTTGAAGGGTACATTGCACAAAGGAAACATATTAAGGTTAGTTTCACCCTTGGAGCACATACTGCGTCCTGAAGGGCAGATCGCGCAAGGGAACAGATGAGGCAAGTGGCACCCTTGGAGCACCTAGTGTGTCGTAAAGGGCATGTCGCATTGTTCATGATAGAGGGATGAACCTATATGGCCTTAGGACGAATAACATGTTAAGTATTTTAAAACAAATTCCCTTATTAAATGTCGCCCAATACAAAAATTTAAGATTTAAGTCTACACTATGCTAGTGGTGAAATTTTGTCTCTCTCTCTCTCTCTCTCTCTATATATATATATATATATATATATATAATAATACTAATAATAATATTAATAAAATAAAAAACCCTGGAATAATAATTATGATCTTTGTTAAATCTTGTGACGCAAAGGAATTAAGAAATTAATTGTTTCAAAAAAATCTATTGGATTAAAATTTAAAAAGGAAATTAATTGTTTTAGTACGTGATAATTTAAAATATACTAATTAAATAAGAAAAGGGAAAAGGGGTTAGTTTCCACACCTTCCTTTTTGAATTCTAATTAAAAAGGGCAAAGAGTCAAAATCTAAAATATTAGGAAACTAGGAAAAGAGGTAAACACAAAAGGGCAAAAACAGGAACTTAAGGGAAAAAGCAGAAAGTCAACTTAGTAAAGAATCTACCATTTAAGAGCTTTCTAATTTAAACTGAATTAGCAATTTAATAATGGGGAGAGCCCTTAAAACCTATAAGGGAATTTGGGGACACCTAGGAGTGATTCTAGGAGTAACTCTAGGTGGGTGAGGGAAATAAGATAATTACTTAATTAAAGAAATTAATTTTGGAGGAATGTAGGGGACGGGGGACACTTGTACAGAAAAGAATTTTTAGGAAT